>JAQQSO010003170.1:0-13784 GCA_028658305.1 Pachyuromys duprasi
GTTTCTAAAAACACGACTTTCATCTTGGATTTATCAAAATATACTTATATTTTCAGATCAAATAAATCTCCAGAAATGTTTTTTTCTTTCATTAACTTCATTATTTTTAATAACTACAACTGTAAACTTCTCTTTTCTCTTCTGCTGCATGAAGCACTCATCCTTAGCCAAACTCAAAGAACCTACCTGCTTATGTGTGAGCATGTCCATAGTCCCATTTTCGTAATCATTTAGTGTATGCTTTAGAACCCCCATGACTGCTACTGCTAAAGGAGTTCAACTGTATGAACATAAATTTGGCCTCAAAATATTTAGAAAGGTGCCTCTGAAGGGCCTGGAGATGATGAATTGCAAAACCATCACTTGGAAAAATAAAGAAACAGTTTAAGTTAATGGTGATGGATAAGTATATTGTAAAATCAGAATTATTTACCGTGTAATTCCATTGGTAGACATCTTGAGTTATGGGGGCTTTAGAACCATGACACCATGTGTTAAGAATGGGCTGAGAAAAGGCTTTTCTGTTGCTTCTTAAAGGTTGCTATCCCGAAGAGTTGACAGACTTAGACCTATCAAGACTCTGGTCATGATTTGGGGATAATTACCATTATTACCCCCAAATGAGGGATAAAGAACTATGAAAATGTAATAGTCATTCTGAGTAGAGCAATTAGGAAAGGCTTTGTGGAGTCAATGGCATTGGAATGCGGCTTTGAAAAAATATGGAGTAAGATGTAGAGCTGACGGAGCGGCATGCTCGCTATATCAGGTCAGAATAATGCAGGGCTCAACGAGGCCACGGGGAACAGAGGATCAAAATTACACTCAGGGAAGAGCCCATAGTTATATGGGGCTGAGGTGTGGGGTCTCTGGGGTTAGACTTTTAATCTTATTTGGGAGGAAATCAGAAGCTACTTCTGGGTAAGAATGGCAACGACAGGATCAAAAGCATAATTAAGGCAACTGTATTTAAATTTGTAACTGGTAGTTCTGGGTAGCAATATTCGAAGGTCTACAGATTATGCTAAATAAATTTTCTGATTCCTGGTGGTTCTGTGAGAAGATATGGTTTCAAATAATTGCATGACATTTATTTTGAACATTCGTTTCTTTCAGATTTTTAAAATTGAGTGTCTGGTAATTGTTCTCTTCACACTGAGGTCCCAGGTCTAAGCACTGGAAGTTGTTCTTATTCACTGATAATGTTCCCTGTGTTGCAGTGAGTTGGCCCAGGAATATTTCCTGAAGATCTTTATTGGGTTTCTCTTACTGCATTGGGAGAATAGCAGCAAGATTACCTGCTTTGCTTATACAAAGTCATCAATTCCACTCCCATTGCTTTGTCTCTGTGGCTGTCTTTTTGTAAATTGCCTGCTTGATACTTTAGGTTTAATTTGGTCCATCTTTCAAAGGGTGATCCCAAGAATAACTTACTTACATAGAGAAAGTATGATCTGGGCTTGTGTTTTGTTTTTGTTTTTTTGTTTTAAAATACCTATCAGTGCTGTGGGTGTTACTTGGATAGGAGCATACTATTTTAGGATGCACAAAGCCCTGAGTACCACCTCTAGCACTGCATAAAATAGAATATTGTGGTGCCTGTCAGTAACCTTAGTTCTCAGGAGATGGAGAGAGGATTCAAAATTGAAGATTGTCCTTGGTTTCTAAATATTTGAATTCAAATAAAAATATTTGAAACAATAAACTACTTGTCAAAGGGAACAGAAAAGGAAAGAACAGTGGTTAAAAAGCATACCATGGAGCAAAGATGATCATCTCAAGATACGAGAAAGCAAAGAGAGGAGAAAGAGTCTGGATCCCAGTGCATCCTTTGAAGGCACACTTCCAATCATCTGATACACTACCTCCCAGTAGTGCTGCCATCTGGGACCTGTGCATAAGCTTTGAAGTGACAGTTATGATCTCAACCATAACTTTCAATTTATTTGGTCAGATAGCTTTTTATTTTCTTTCAGTAGAAGTCTCTGGATTAATAAGAAACACACCTAGACATAGTATAGATCACAATATCTTAGATTTCAATATGGGATTATAATTAGATGAGACTTTAGTGACTTTTTGTGAGGGGATGAATATGGGAAGAAAGGATAAAAGAAAAAAAGATTGAAGACAGTAATAGACTGTGTAGTTCAGTAAATTCCATTTACCCTTTTTTTTTACTTCTCTTTCCTACAGATGCTGGGCCTGGAATGTCATTTAGTGGATATAATATAGGTGCGTATCTGAATTGTACCTTTGTGGCGGTACTTCTGTCATTGCCATGAGGAAAACATATTTTGAAGAGCCTATTGGCCCCAGGAAAAGAGAGACTGGACCAGAGGCTTCTCAGTTCACTTACATAGCTGCAGCTTGTCACTCAGGTGACATGAGAAATACAAATTAGCCTTCATTAAAGCTAAGAGCTTCATGCCACGGAAAATTGGAGTTCTTTATTATAAACACCAATAGCTGACTGATGCTCAGTCTCCACATATTCACAAGATCATCTGATCATATTTTGAGATGCATGGTATGTGATACCAGCACTTGGGAGGCTGAGGCAAGAGGATTAGAATGAGTATAAGGCCAGCTTGGAATACATAGTGAGCCTCAAGCTAGCTAGTATAAGATCCTGCATCAACTCCATCCTCTGTTCCCTACAAACAGACTGGGGCACATGATAGCTACTGTGACTGTAAGTCCCTTTGTTAATTGTTTCTACATCATTCCCAATTCTGGAAAACTTCCGATCTTTTCCTGCTGTTGATTTTGCTGTTATAAATTACTGGTTTGGGAAGAAGATGTTCAGTAGCAGCCTCCTTCTTCTGCCTATGCTATTTGGCAAAAGTAGAATTTTCACAAATGAGGACTGGGCTAGAGCCCTGTGATGAAGCTCACAAAGTTCATTTGGGCTTCTCAACTATCTCACTTTATATGGATAATTATTTTCCAGTGATACATCTTTTCAAAAAATTTAATGAGGTCTTGCCTCTCAAAGAATGAAATCTAAAATGTTTACTTGGTATAATAGTTAACTTTAATTGTCAGCTTGATAGAATTTAGACTCACATGGGAAGAGAGTCACAAATGAGAGTTTATCTAAATTAGGTTGGACTGTGAGCGTGTGTGTGTGTGTGTGTGTGTGTGTGTGTGGATTATCTTGATCCTGTTAATTGATGTGGGACGACCCAGACTAAAAGGATGTGGGGTCATTTTCTAAGTTTGGGATCCTGAGTTGTATAAGAGAAAGTTAGCCATGTATGGTCTTCTATGAATTAATCTCTTCTCCTGAGCTGGTATCTTGCAGATGGGGAAGCTCTGGGTTCAACCTTGATGGAACCATATTACATGTTAGTATTTGCTTAGCGTGTAGCATGAAAAAGCTACTAAATCAACACTGCCTTCCCTCTCACCCTTCCTCTTCCTTCCTTCCTTCCTTCCTTCCTTCCTTCCTTCCTTCCTTCCTTCCTTCCTTCCTTCCTTCCTTAACTCTTCCATGTATTCAGAGCAACTATAACAAATAATTTTTAGTGCAATAAACTTTCTCTCCAAATACTAGGGTCTTATATTTGCTCCCTGTTCATGAACCTTTATGATTTCTACTACAAAACTGCCTAGATGAATTATTTTTAACAGCCATTGACTCATTTAACATATTACACAATCAGGGTGATTTTCTTACTTTCCATCCTGTGGCTGGCACAACAGGTGGCTCTTTATTGAAGTGAGGGTATACTTGTTTCTATTCTGTGGGTGGGGTGTGCTTTCATGTGGGGATGAGACAGGTGTAGACACTTTGTTCTAATCCCTTCAACTCAAAAGGCAACACCATAGTTGAGATTGAAGCTAAGAACAGAGCCCTCCTCATTGATGGAAACATGCCAGCCCACTTACTGCCCTGCATCATTAAAGCTTAACCCTGGCTGCAGATGCCCAGGGTTCTCCTTTTTTTTCTTCATACCTCCTATGGTTTGTGCAGGCTAAAAATCACACCTAATCGTTACAAGAAGCCAGACTCACAGGGGCTGAGATTGTTATTTTGTACAGGAGAAAGTTGGTTCTCAAAGAGATCAGGTCAGTTCTCCTAAGGCCAGTGGGTATTGAGTGGCAGAGGAAGATCTGTGTTTCACCTGACTGCAGAACATCATGTCGCACCTCCAGTACCTAGAAACGTGCTATACAAAACAGCTTTATAGACCGAAATACTGGCATTCATGGAAACACATGTCAGGGATAATTGAGGCCACATCCTATAATGCTGAATAAGAGCATCTGTTTATATGAGAACCCAGTTGACTTGCGTGCATATCAAAATTGATATGTACAGAGACAGAGCAAAATTTGTAGTTAACAATGCATGGAAAGTGCTAAAAACTAAAATGTATGTGATAAGCCAGGAGGTTCCAATATCAATCGGTTAGGAGATCTAGAAGAGGCACAGTAAACAGAGTCAAGGCATCATTTGAAGAATAGGAATAGTTTCTTGTACTAGTAAACAGCCTGGAAGAACTACTTTTGGAAAAAGCAGAAAACAGTGGGAGGAGAAACATCCGTAAATGCAGGAAGAAAATGAGACAGTATAAAAGCTGAAGGGAAATGTAGTTGAACCTGTCACTCCTAGTGAATCTGTTATACAAAGTCAAGAACAAAGTAAATACACTTTCGCTGTGGAGGCAGAGACAGGAGAATCCCTGGGGCTTACTGACCATGCAGTGAAATATGTCGAGTTTAATATGGAAAACCTTGTCTCAAAAATAAATTTGAACAATTAGAAAAAAATTTTAAATGTACATAGAAACACAAAGGACTAGAGATATCCAGAATAATCCTAATCAGAAGGAACATAGCTATAGGCATCACACTATGTGACCTCAATCTATACTACAGAGCCTACATGGTGCAGTGCAAAATAAATATCTAGACAAGTGGGACACATAAAGATCCAGAGATAAATCAACATAGCTTTGGGCACCCAACTTTTAACAAAGGCACCAAAAACATAAATTGGAAAAGACAGCCCTTTTGACATACGGTACCAGCAAACTGTATATCCATTTTCAAAATAATTAAAACAGATCCATATCTTTCACTTTACACAAAAATCAACTCAAGCCGAATCAAAGACCTTAATTTAAAATTGGAAATGCTACAACTGCTGTAGAAAAACATGTAAGGATATGCTTATGGGTAACATGCTTCCGCAGAAAGAACCTTAGTAGCCCAGGAAACAGCTTACAATAATGATCACTAACTTAATTCTAAACAACAATCCTTGGTCATGGTTGGCTATAGGTTGAACATGCCTGAAACATGGAACTAATATTTAATATGGCAAGAATAGTGTTTAGAGGACTGGGTAATTTGTGGGAAGATGTTATGCGGTGTGTGAAGGCAGGAAGAAAAAAAATCCTGAAGCAAACAGAACAAGTTCATATCTAGGGATGTGCTGCATAGAGTCATATAAAAATGTTCAAAATTTAGCTGGCCCATGGAAGCTGAGCTTCACTGAAGAGACCAACAAAACTTGAGCAGTAGTGGAAGAAGCAGGCATGATAAGGGAGAATAGACATTTCTTGTGGTTAAAAAAAAATCTAAGATCTACTTTCAGTAATTCCAAAGTATTTGTGACATTATTGCTAAGTACCATTACTATAATATCAATAGATCTCTAGAACTTATTTTTTGGAGGGTTGATTTTAAGATAATATATTTAAAGAACATTGAAACGTATAATCTGTTATTTAGTTAAATTTGTATTTAAGGGCTGGAGAGATAGCTCAGAGGTTAAGAGCACTGGCTGCTCTTCCAGAGGTCCTGAGTTCAATTCCCAGCAACCACATGGTGGCTCACAACCATCTATAATGAGATCTGTTGCCTTCTTCTGGCATGCAGGTGTACATGCAGGCAGAACATTGTATATATAATAAATCTTAAAAAAAAAGTTAAAAAAAAAGAAATATGTACTTTAAAAAAATTTGTATTTAAGCATACCATTTACTCTTCAGGGACCTCAGTTCACAGTCTGTAGAGTAATAATAGTAATTATAGATAATATTTATTATTATTATTACTCTATTGTTAGTATCAGATAATGAATGTAGAGGACCTGACAGAATGTTATATTAGGTGTCAAATGTTAAAATAAAATACTATAAATGTCCTTGAAAGTACATCTTTAAGCTGAGCTAGGGGACCTTTTAAATATTGATAGTTTCCTACTTATGATTAATGTGGAGCCTACAGGTCCAACAGGATAAATAAAATAGGAGACTAGCAAATATGAATCTAAACATTAAAAATACACCTTGACGAGTGGCCATCCCCTTTTTAAGAACTGTTTCAAATGAAGGAATCATTTTCTATGAACCACACATCCACAGAAAAGTTAAGTCAGTTACCTTGCAAAAGTGTATGTGTTAGAATGGTCCTTTCTGACTCACTTGTGTAATGAGGTTAGGCAGAAATACAGATGAAAACAGATATGTGTATTTCCATATACCAGATGTTTGTATTTCCAAATACATTTCACTGTGTCACTTTTATGCCAGTACAAGCACCATAATTTTGAGGTGTTGGGTATTAATCTCTTTTTAAAATCACTGTGCATGAAATCCATCATTTATTCAGACATCAAAAGTCTTTATAACTTACCAAAATTTGGGAGAAGATAGAAAGAAAGCATTCCCCACAGAAGCTTTTCAGAGGCCATGGCTACTGTTGATCTCCTCATACTCTATTAAATTCAGCTCCTTTAGGGCACAGTGGCATAGCAACAGCCCACACACCCACATAGCAACAATTTCAATGAAGATGCTTGTTGCCTTAGTTCCCTGTACATACCAAGATTGTTTTTTTGCATTTGTTTGTTTGTTTATTTGTGCGTGTGTGCGTGTGATTCATGGAGTTCAGAGGGCAACTTGTAGGATTCAGTTCTCTCTCTCTACCACATGCACCCTTAAGATTGAACTATGGTCATCAGGCTTGACAGCAAGTGCATTTACTCACTGAGTCATCTTGTGAAGCCATGCCCAGTTTTTTGTTTTTTGTTTTTTTAAAGATCAGCGTATACCATATTATCTACAGCCAAATGCTTCGTGTTAAAACAGTAATACGATTTATCTTGAGGTACTGGGATTATGGGTAGTTTTAGGGTTTTTTTTTCCTCTTTGCTTATCTGTTATTTCCAATTTTTCAGTAAGAATGTGGATTATTCATATTAATTTTTAAGTCAGGAAAAGCCTCTTTTAAATTGAACTTTATCAGCTATACTCAATGTGAAATCCCTTTAGAGCTGATATAGTAAAGAAGATTAGATATGGATATTCATTTAAAAAATGGCAAGACCAGGCTTTTCTTTATGCACTCATCTTTTGTTCACTAGAAGAACAAAGATCACTGGTGGGGAAAATAGCTGGTTAGGAAATATGGACTGAAAAAAACAACAGGGTATTATACCCATGGAGTTCCCAAACTAGTCATTAGATAGCAAGGAGGCACATGGGGCAATTTTCATTTGCTATGACAAGGTGGCATGATGGCTGTACTCTGGATATAGCAAGTCCGCCATTAGTAAGATCCAAATGGTATCTAGAATTTGGTGGCTTTGTGAATAGGTAGATTGACTTTTGGGACAGATGTGGAGCTAAGTCAACCCCACCTGATTCTGATTGCCCCCATTGCCAGTTATTTGATATGTGACCTTGGATGAGGTCTTTCATCATAGCTATGTTTTTTTTGTTTTGTCTTGTTTTTTTTGTTTGTTTTTTTTGTTTATTTGTTTGTTTTTCCCTTCTTGGAGAATGCAGGCTACAGGACCAGGGCAGTTGTTTGAGCACCAGAACTCACATGGCTACCAACCAAATATCTCTGCTACTGGAACCCTGTCTAGTCTCTTTCTTTCCTTAATAAACTTGCCTCTTGGTGGGTTTTAAGGAAGTAGCATTGAAGTGGCATTGATCCATTCCACATCTTGCTTCTCCACTGTGTCTTGACAGCTGTTGTCCTTGCTCTGTCTTTAGAAAGTTTCCTGCCATGGACACTCCTTTTTTTCCCCCCTCTTTCAGACCATCCTTAACATAAGATTGCTGCTTCTGACAGATATGCTGGGAACAGAAGTACCACGTGGGTAAGGTAGGAGCACAGCTGAATTTGAACACATGATTCCACTTTTCTTAAAAATCACCAGTATCAGTAGGGGTTCAATCCTCTCTACCATGTATGTTTATTTGATCTTTTTCTATTTGATCCTGGCAGTTTTTAAGCTAATACTGTTTTCCTATTTCTCAGCTGCCTGGGAATAGATTGAATTTCTAGGCTATACCACACAGTTTGGTCCTCATCTTAGTTGCCCTCCTACAAAACAGGTTTCTTCAACTCTTCTTGTCTCTTGGAACTCAGAGTTTGAGACAGAGATTAGTTTCTGGGTAAATGACAATTTCTCCAGTCTTGTGCTGCTATTATCCAGAAACAAAATCCCAGAGCAGGCAACTTGAAGGCAAGTTGAGCCTCGTGGCTTCTCTGCTGAGCACTTTCTCCAGCTCCACTTCCCCTTTGAAATTGTAAACGCTGTAACTTAATTGAGCTTAAGCATTTGTTTCTTCTTTCCTTATTTCTCCATTGATTTTTGTCCAGAGCTTTGCACTGTTTCACACAAGAACATCGCAAATTTGGCTTGATCACTTCGTCGGGTCTTACAGACACCAGGGTGAAACATAAATAAACCACAACATTAACCCGAGACTACATTTCAAAGGACAGTGGTGGAGAGAAGAGCAAAGAGATGCCTTTGAATCGTATTGCCAAGATCATTTCAACAGCTTGAACACAGCCGATAAACAGCACAGAAGGAACACCAACGTCTCCCTTTGAGCGAGTTCTGCTTGTCTAGAGAGGGTTGGGAGGCAGCCAGCAGGTGAATCAAGCGTCAGTTGGGTTTGCACCATAGGAGACTGTCTCCCCCAGCAGTTCTTGGACTCTAGAAGGGAAAGATGGGTAAGGAACAGTAGAAAGCCTGCCTACCGTCATGTTTTCCCAGAGGCAGGAGAATGTGAATTACCTGTGAACAACGAATGATAGTCATTCTCTCTTAATGTTAAGGACATTAATTTTAGAAGAATACTGACTGACTGGATGCTTGAAGTAAACCCACATCTTGCAAAGCAGAGGCAAACTCAGTAAAAACCAGAGGTGGGATTTCTGTTGCCAACCTAGGGCATGACAGGAAAATAGCCAGTGGCTTTCTAAGCCTACTTGCTTCAGGTGACCTTTCCAGCGTCAACATCCTAACTCCTTTCTGGATGAGACTTCCAACTGTAATGGCTTTTAGAAATGAAACAAATTTTATGTTTTGTAAATATTTAAATAAACTGTATTCACAGTCAAACTGTCAAATAAAAGTGAAACTTCATTTTAACGCATATTACATTTGTAACTCGAGAAATTTATGTCTAGTTTTACTTTCTGATGACTGTCTTGCAGCTGTACGTGTTTAAAGGCAGATGTTTGGAAGTTTTCTAAACCCACAGAATGAGCCTCCTTCCTATATAGAGCTTTGTTTCAGTCACGCTTTCTCATGTTCTTTTTGTGTTAACATTATGTGTGCAAATACCTTTAGTCATAAATAGTATTCCACTGTGCGAATGGACAGCTCTATGCTTTATGAGTTTCCTATTGGGAAGTATTTTGGATATTTATTTCCCAATTGGCCAACTACAACGGATGAAGTAAAGAATATCTTCTTGTGGGTATATGTATGCCTTTTAATGATAATCTCCTGAGGTTAAATCTTATGAGGGAAACATAAATTCAAATATTTTTAACAACTGTAGTAAAACACATGTAACAATGTATAACATGGCAATGAATTTTAAGTGGTCAGTTTAGTCAGTGGGTTGGAGTAATCTTTTTTTGCATTATCCTTACCACTGTCTAGAGTTTTTCATCTTGAGAAATTGGAAAATTTTCCAGTAAACATGAAATCCTCACCTGTTCCCTGCCAAGCTCCTGGCAAGCATCAGTTTTCTTTCCATCTGTATGAATTTTATTTTACAGTGTATGTGCAGAAATGCTATTCTGTTTGTGCTCTGTTGTGATTTGATTGTTTTAAAATTATGTCAAGATCTATCAGTGTAGTACATATCAAAATTTCCTTCCTTTAAAGACAAAAATATTCATATATAGTTTATATATAATGTATGTGTATAATATACTTATATTAAATAATTTATGTGTTCATAGTGTGTATGTGTACATGCAAATATGGAGGCCCAGAGGTCAATGTCGAGTGTCTTCTTATATCACTTTTCATCTTTATTTTGAGATAGGTTATCTCAGTGAACCTGAACACCACCATTTTGACTAGACTGGCTAACCAGGAAACCTCGGATCCTCCTATCTCTGTCTCATGGACTCTGCAGTTGGAGCTAGGAAAACAGGTGAGAGCCGTATTGCTCACTGCTGAATTACTTAGTCCTGATAGACTTAGAGAACAGGAAAATTCTTGACTTCAGTTGTCTACTTACTAGTAGGCTTAGCAGTCTCTACCAATAGTTTCAATCCAATGTTCTCTCTGTAGAGAGGGCTCTCCAACAATCTCCCATCCTAAGTTTTCTTTCATCTGATGAACCTTACTTCTAATTATATTTCCAATCTCCTCAGTCTGTGTGTAAGTACGTTCCTAAAGTTTTTATTTACATACAGAGGATGAACAGCTGACATTTCTGTGTCCTCCTTTCTTCTACCCGTCTCCAGCACTAAGACAGAAGAGTCATCACTGGGACCACAGCTGGGCTGTCGGCACGTGGATCTGCAGTTGTTCTTGTTTGCGGGTGGTGTTATTTGTGCTTCTTTTAATTGTCTAAAAACTTCCCTGTGAAGTGTATCTCTGAGAAACTGTTTTAAGCCGTGTATGGTGGGCGGGGCAGCAGAGAGGGTAAGAAAACACCTGCTTCCACAATGGGGGTAAGGGGTTAGGAGGTGTCTAAGGAGAAAGAGGAGCCAAGTAACAAGCCTGTGATAAAAAACATTTGTAGTAGTCAAAATGGTAGTTTTAGGCAAGTTAGGGACACCAGGAAAAATGTAAAGTAAATATAGGACATGCAGTCTATGGACTAAAATTTTGAAAAGATGCCTATTTCAAACACTTTAAAAATTTTTTTAGTATTATTTGATTTTCTGCGCAGGTTCATTCAGTGCCAATTTATCTCACTTAGTCAAATTCCATAAAATATTAATAAAATGGAAACTAAATGTTTCTAAATGTCTCCATACAACAGATTCATTGTGTGTCAAGCCACAACGACACCCATATGATATATTTAGTTATGTTATCAGAATCAGTCTGCCATTATTGGACTATTGGTTGCTATATGGGTATATTCATAATGAATTGAAGCTTTTGGCAGCACTTAATGAGGTTTCCAGCTTTTCTTTCATTCATTCAGCATTTAGTAATACTAAAAGGCCTCATTGCTCATTTCACTGGGCTGGCAACAGAGAGCTGTTATAGAGAAGAATGCTGCAAGGCTGAGCCAGCCCTCAAACAAACTGCAAATTGAGGCTGTACTTTCATCTCTTTATTCAGCCCCAGTCCCTTTCTCTTCATCGTGGCGTGTGCTCTGTCACAAACGATAGCATTGAGTTTCTTTTTGTTTGCTGATAACATGCCAATGAAAGCAGTGGTCCAGGGAAAACATGTACTTTCTTTAAAGTGTTTGCTTTGGGATGTTTCAAAGCTGAGTTTCAGCACTGGCAACTTCTTCAGCATCTCAGATTCTCTCTGAGTGTCTTTCTGTCTCTCTCTGTCTTTCTCTTTCTCTCTGTCTCTCTCTATGTCTGTCTGTGTATGTAACTATAGATACACCTTGGGATTGTTATGTAAAAGATACAGAGAATGCCACTCATAGTATACGATTATAGTGCTCTGTGTTAATTGTTCTATATAAATAGTGGGTATACTATTTGTTTTTTTTCTAAGAAAGTATAGAGTATTCAAGCCATTAAGCATCCTCTTCTCTGGTTCGGCTTCAAGTCTTTCCTCCAGGTTCCAGCCTTGATATCCTACTCTGCCTTCCCATCCTGCTGGACTCTAACCTGTCTGATGTAAAAAAAAATCCTTTTCTCTCAAGTGGTTCTGTGCAATGCTTTTTATCACAGCAAGGATAACTAGAAGTTACCTTACAGTTTGGAATCTGAACTACAGAAATGAAAGACAGGATGAGTTATTTTATTGGATTAATCACAGTGAGGGATAGTCTGGCATTTAATTACATTTAGTGTTAAAAAGTAATTTTCTTAAAGCAATTAGATTTCATGCATCTGTGTACATTGTAAGATCACACAAAAAGTTTATGAGTTTTCATTGTTCTTCAAAGATTTCTGAGCCATCTTTCATACATGTATAGGTCTCAGTTATTGTACATATTAAGCAAAATGTCTCATTTTTTTTTGTTTTTATTTGTTTTTTTTTTCTTTTTTCCTGAGACAGGGTTTCTCTGTGTAGCCATGGGATGTCCTGGAACTTGTTCTGTAGACCAGGCTGGCTAAAACTCAGGGATTCGCCTGCTTTTGCTTCCAGAGTGCTGGGATTAAAGGAGTGTGCCACAACTGCCCGGGAATGTGTAAGTAGTTTTAATGTTCAGGAATTTAGTATTTTTGTAACCCTAATGAGTTTAATCACCATTCTGAGTACAGTGTATAAGCATTGCCAGTAAACCCGGAGAATTTTGTGATTATTTCTGTTTTATTAGCACCATAAAGCAAACTGCTATGGATCTAGGGTTGTTCAGTGATTTACAACTATGAATAACTCTTAACAAATAAGAGGCTTTATTAAATACTGGCCAGGTCCATGAGCACTCAGGTATGGTTAGGTCCATACCTGAGACTCATGCTCAGATTATGGTGCCGGATCCTGAATCTGTGTACTTCCTGCCTTTCTGCAACCAGAGACAAGCTCACACCCTGATGTATTCCTGGTTACATGTAATCAAGCACACACTGTGTGTACTCAGGACACTAAGCTTGTTTGCAAAAATGAAAAACCAGTTATCTTCCATGAACAGCAGCCTCCATCATTCCAGGAAGTTATCTGTCCTTGGGCAAGTGGAGCTTACAGATTAGAGGTGCGTTTGTTTCTTAGATCTCCTAAGCACAGTAATTTAAATTTAAAGCATAAACTTAATCCCCACCATTTGCCTTTAAATTTCATGATTTCCTAGTTTTTAATTGCTGAGTAGTATTCCATTGTGTAAATGTACCACAATTTCTGTATCCATTCCTCTATTGAGGAACATCTGGGTTGTTTTCAGATTCTGGCTATTATGAATAAAGCTGCTATGAACATGGTTGAGCAAATATCCATGTTGTATACTAGAGCATATTTTGGATATATGCCTAGGAGTGCTATAGCTGTATCTTGAGGTAGCACTATTCCTAATTTTCTGAGAAAGCTCCAGATTTATTTCCAAAGTGGTTGTACAAGTTTACATTCCCACCAGCAATGGAGGAGGGTTCCCCTTTCTCCACAACCTCTCCAGCATGTATTGTCACCTGAGTTTTTTATCTTAGCCATCCTGACAGGTATTCTGAATAGAAAAGATTATACTGAGTGAGGTATCCCAGAAGAAGAAAGACACACATGGCACGTGCTCACTTATAAGTGGATGTTAGACATATAACATAGGATAAACACTAAAATCTGTACATCTAAAGAGTCTAGGCAAGGAGGACCCTGGGTAAAATGATCAGTCCTCACTCAGAAAGGCGAACGGGATGGACATCGGCAG
>JAQQSO010003171.1:0-13781 GCA_028658305.1 Pachyuromys duprasi
TATCCCCAGCACACCCAGAGAACACGATAGACTCTGGTTAGAACCAGACTGAAGATCAGCTCACACAGTTGCATGCCTGCCCTTCTTGGAGAGCTTCTTTCTTATAGTGGGACTTTCTTTCTTTCTTTTTTTTCAAGACAAGGTTTCCTGTGTAGCCCTGGCTATCCTGGACTCACTGTCTAGACCAGGCTGGCCTTGAACTCACAGAGATCTGCCTGCCTCTGCCTCCCGAGTGCTGGTGTGCACCACCATGCCTGGCAAAGCGGAGCAGATGAATAAAGACGTGGAGACTTATTATTATTTTTTATTTATAAAAGCTTCGGCACTCTATCTAGCTAGGCAGACTCTCCGCTAGTCTAACCTGACCTATCCTGGCCTATCTCTCACAACCTGGCTCGTTCTTTACCTCTCTCTCACTCAGCCCAGCACCTGTTCCTTCTCATGTCTCACTGACTTCGGAGCCATAACTGTCTCCAGCTTCTGATGCTCATGTTTGGAAGGACAAGGAAAGACATTCTACTAATAAGAAGCTCAGCTTAAGGACCAGCCAGCTCCCAGGAGTGGGTCTCTGAGTTCAAGGTCATCCTGGTCTGCAGATCAAGTTCCAGGACAGCCAAGGCTACACAGAGAAACCCTGTCTCGAAATATAAGCAACAAAAAAAAACCCCAAAACAACAACAAAACCACACATACAAACATACACACACACACACACAGAGAGAGAGAGACAGACAGACAGACAGACAGACAGACAGACAGACAGACAGACAGACAAAGACAGTGGTGTGATTAAGAGGTACTGGGTGCTGGGGACAGAGTCCTCAGGAAAGCTTTATCCATGGGGATGAGTTCCTTTGCTGGGTTCCTCTGTGCCACTCTGTTTCCTTCCTGGGTGTGTGCCTTTCTAGCCAGAAGCTGAGTGGATATTCAGATACAATGTATTCTCAACTCTGAGCCCAAACAAGCCTCCTTCTTGTAGACAGATCTGTGTCTTTTCAAGGTGCTAGAATGTATCCAATACTAGTCAGCTCCTATTCAGCATTGTCTGTATCTGCCGTGATTAATTAAGTAATCTCAGTTTCCCCTGACAGTGTAAAATGCTGTCAATAGCTTCTTCACCTTAGTCCTAACTAATAACATTAACTCCCAGATTGTTCTTTACGCTTCCCAGGGCTGAAGGGAAGGGGCTGCAGACGTCACAGAGGAATTCCTGAAGGCCAAGACAGATAGCCAACACAGAGGCGAGCAACAGGCCAGTTGAAGAGGGGGAATGCAGGGCTCTGGAGACAGGGGTCCAGAAGGCTGGATGGGTGATGGAAAGCTATTTCCTGGGCCTCGTCAAGAAGTGGGGACCGGGCCATGCAGAGCTGGGTCCTGACCAGGGGACACTTACAGATTCTCCGCCAGTTGGTCTTTTGATGCCCATGCCATGTGTTTGGGTGACAGGTTGGTAAGGCTAATGCCGTGAGAGTGCACTTCCTCTTACGGGGTTCACAGAAGGCATTGTGCTTTCCCTTGGTCTGGAGTATTCTGTCAGTTCTTGGGCTCATTTTTTTCTCACACCATTTTAATATTCCTGTGTGCCCCTGTGTTCCAGTCAGTGATGCGCTAGAGAAGTGACTGGTGGGTGGTGCAGGATAGTGGCGTCTGTGGGCACGAAGGAGATGCTGAGTCATCCTGTGTCTGCAGTTACACTCCAAGTGGAACCTCCCAGCGTGAAAGTGAAAGCCTTACAAGTTAGAGCACGGTGGTGACTCAGAGCAGTTAGCATGATAACAATCTCCTCAATTACCTAGCCTCCGGTGTTTGGTGTTCTGTTACAGCAACACAAACCAGGCTAGGAAGGAGGAGGAGGAGGAGAAATCCTTAAACACAGAACACTGAGACTGGCAGTCCACACCTGGGGTCACAACACTTGGGAGATGGAGACAGGAGAATCAGAAGCTGAAGGCCAGTCCTGCTCACACAGAACACCGGAAACCAGCCTGGGATGTAGGAGAACCAATAAACAACAGAACCAGAAAAGGAGCTAGGGAGATGGCTGAGTGGGTAACAGCACTTGCTGAGCATGGGGTTCTGAAATCGAATCCCCAGCCCTCAAGCGAAAAAGCCAGGCAAGGCCGAATGTTCAAGTGCCGGGTCACCCCAGTGCAGGGAGCGGGCAGTGGCAGAGAAAGGGACCTGCTGGCTGCCATCCTGGCTTTAGTTTTTGAGATCCCGTCTCAAGGGAATAAGGCAGAGAGCAGTGCAGGCAGGACACTCACCTGCCCCTCCTCCTCTTGCCTCTACCTGTGCGTGAGCATACTGCCGCACCACATAGAAAAGCACGCCTGACAAACACACTAAACAAATGACAATGAGGCAGGCAGGGGCAGGGGGACAGCTGGGCAGGTGAAGAGCTCCCCAGCACCCACGTAAAGACTGCAGCAGTGTGCGCAGACACCAGCCATCCGTGAGGACAGACAGACAAACCTTGGGTTTTGCTAGCTGACCGCTTTAGATGAAAACACAGGCTCCAGGGTCAGTGAGAGACCCTGTCTCAAAACTAAAAAGGCGAAGAGAACTTTTCCCTATGCTCCTTCATCGTTCCACAGCCCAAGCCAAGCCCCTCGTGACATAGGTGCTCGGCATTCACTGAATCCCGAGTCTTCATTCCCTTATGAAATCGCTTGTGTTGTGTAAAACTTCCATGAAATAAAATTGAATATTTTTGTTTGTTTAAAAAAAAAATCCCTCTCCCAGTGTCACTTGTGTGTGTGTGTGTGTGTTTTGGGTATATATGGAGTGGTCCGATCCCTTGGAGTTGGAGTTACAGGTGACTGTGAAATGTCTGATATGGGTGCTGGGGTGCTGATGTGGGTCCTCTGCAGGAACAATATGTACTCTTAACCACCGAACCGTCTCTCCAGACACACATAGCCCTATTTGAGTCAGGGTCCCCCCCAGGCTGGCCTCGAACTCAAGGTAATGTGGCTTCTGAGTTGTGATTACAAGTATGAGCTATCACCATACCTGGCTCTTATTCTTCTTAATGTAACTCTCAGGCCTAGCAAGAACAAACCAAAACCCAAACCCAAACCCAAACCAAAACCCCACTAAAGGTTAGCTGCACTTACAGGTAAGATTGTATCTTCTGGTGTCTGACTTACTCTGAGAACTCTTGCTAACACACCTTGGCTTGTGTTTGTAGGGTGCAACAAGACTCACCCATCACCAGCATGCCAAACAGAGACCCTCTGTACAGTCTGTGACCCTCCACTGGGCCAGCTCAGGGTCACAGTGCCTCAGCCTATCTCAGGGCAGGGAAAAAAGAATTCTGGTCTGCAGCCAGGTGTTCAGTTGACTGGCAAATCAACACGAGACCCTCCTTACTAGACGTGGAACAGATTCTCTTCCTATTCTTTTCTCCCCTTTCCCTGTTTCAAAAGGTCCACAGACACTAAACGGGAGGATGACCCAGCCCCACCGCCGGCCTTGTATGCATGCTTCCTGGCCCTCCTTTGCCAGTCTGATGGTGAGGGTCTCAGAGGCCCTTTTCCTTAAAACAGCACCTACAGCACCTCTTCTGTCTTAACAAATTTTATTAGGCCTGGGAAAAGGGGGACAAACAAATCCTGTCTCCTCCTCCCACTACTGTTTGCCATTGCCGTTGATGGGACGGTTCACGTGGTCAGGGGAGGACAGAAAGGCCTTGATCTTGGGTCGGCTACTGAGGCGCGCCACATAGGCAGAGAGCAGGGGGAAGCTGTCCAGGCAGCCAGGGGCCAGGACCTGGTGGATCAGCAGCAGGTCCAGCAAGTTGTAATCGGCAAAGGAGATCTGAAGGGACAGGAGGTGTGGATATCAGCAGGTGGGAGGGGGCTGGGGAGCTGAGGCCCTCCCCAGACCACCCCCCACCCAGTAGTTCCGCTCCATTTTACAAATGGTTCCTACCCCTCTTTAACCTAAAAGGGGGCGCTCACCTGGTCACCCACGATGAAGGCTTTGCCTCCCTGGTTCTGGGACAGCAGGGTCTCAAAAGGCTTCAGGTGCCCAGGCAGCGCCTTCACATAGTCATCCTTACCATCCTCCTGCCGGGGAGACACCCTAAGATGTACCATCCTCCCACGGTCACAGAGCAGTGGGCACTGGAATCCTGCTGCCCTGTAATGAATTCCTGACCTGCCCCACCCCCCAGGAACATGGCCTTCCCACTAACCACCTCCTGGGCCACCAGGAGACAGGAGTTGGTTAGCTCCCACCCGCCAGGCTGAGACCTCTTGTCTTCATTATTGTGAAAACAGGATCTGGGAGCTGGCTGCTCTGAGGATCGTTCTGTGCTTCACATTTAGACCCAGCCATTAACAGCTGCTTCAACAGCCCCACCTGCCCCAGAGTCCAGGCTGGCTGGTTCAAGGGCTTCAGAACCTGGCCTGCTGCCTCCAAGCGCACAGCCACACATTTGTGGGCACACACACTCTTCTGGATCTGCAGCCACCAGGCCCTCCCCCCCTCTCCCGGAAGTTGTCTGTTGGTCCTCTTCACACTTCCCCCGCCTGGTTCTGGGGCTCTGACCCACGGAGTGAAAGGATGGAGTCAAAAGTGCACAAAGCCCCTTCGCTTACACCCCCCCCCCAGGGGTCCAGGCTCACGTATTTGGTGTAGATGAGGGTGATGTATTTGCAGCGAAGGTCTTCCACTCCATCATTCACCATATCCACCAGGGCAGCCTCCTTCTGATCTTTCCCATAAAGCCCTGCGGGTCAGGGAAAGGCAGCATGATCAACTCCTGATTTCCCCCACCCCAGACCCCTCGCCCCAGGCACGTGACTGTCTGCAGCTTTCAGTCTGGGAGGGAGGGGGACATGGTCAGTCATGTGAGCCTGGAGCTCGTGAGAGGCAAAAGGAAAGAGCTGGCTGGCCGACCACAGCTGCAGCCAGAACAAGCACACTCTCTGTCTTGTGTCCCTGCTTCGCTCTGCCCAAACTAGACTAGAGCGGGAGTGGCTGGGAGGGCAGAAACCCTGGAACAAAGATTTGACGTGCCAACACCACCCGGCTGGACCACCCGGGGTGGGGACTTACCCAAAGAGCGGCCCAGGTGTCTCAAGATGGCATTGGATTGGTACAGGGTGAGGTCTCCATCCTCAAACTTGGGGAGCTGCCCATACAGCTGGAGGGGAGGTGCAAGGCTTGGTGAGGCTGCATTCTCCCAGTTACTCTCCTAAGACCGAGCCTCTGCTCTCTCTCCCCCCCCCCCCCACAGGTGTGTCACTCACACAGGTGGGCTTGAGCAAGCCTTGCATCCAGGTATCTATGGTAACCACCTCCTCCTTCCAGCTCTGGCCCTGGTCAGCCAGCAGCATACGCATGGCCTCACAGCGCCCTGTACGTATGGAGGGAGGGTCAGGGCAAAGGTTTGGGGACAATGTATAGGCTCAGCCTCAAGGCAACCTGGGGGCGGGGGACTGGGCCTGGTGAAGGAGGCACAGCCTTGCAAAGATGAACCGGAGTTTCCCCCAAGGGGGTTGGGCTGCAGCCCCCACCCGAGACCTCCCCTTCCTGCAATCACTAGCTCCTACCTCGAACCGGGAAGTACACAATGGTGTAGGGCGGCACTAGGGTAGACAGGAGAAGGATGTTAGGTGGGAGAATGACCAGGGTTCAGAGTGGTGCACCCTCCTGGCCCATCTCCAGGGTCTTCCCGCCCCCGCCCCCACCCCGCAGCCCTCCGCCGGGCTCTGGGCTCAAGCTGCCCGGTGCAGAACGCTCTGAGTCCCGGGAGAGCCCAGGCCCAGCCCAGCGGCATGCTGGTAGTCCGCGGGGGGCAGGCGGCGCGGACTTACTGACTGCTGCGGAGACGGAGGCGCGGGGTCGGTGCTGCGTGCACGCAGAGAGATCCCGGACACGGACTCCAGCACAGGCCCCAGGGCCGCGCCAGCCTTATAAGGGGCATCGCGTCCCGCCCCGGATGCTGACTCAACGCAGCGGACGGCCAGTCGGGTTGTGGAGCTGCTCGGCTCGCGCCTCCAGCCGGGGGACATACTCGAGAGTCTGCGGCGGTGCAGGGTTCGATCTGGGGTCAAAGGTTGGCTCTGCTCCGAGAGGGTGTGTCCAGGCCCCTCTTTTTGCTGCTTGTGCACCTCTGTCCGCCTTCTATCGGTCCCCAGCCACCAACCTCTCCCACAGACCCCACCAGTGGCTAACCCAACGCGCCAGCTTTTTCTTTTCTCCTGCCGGAAGAGCTTCATTTGATCGTTTGGCCTTTGTCACATAAGTAGCCAGAAAGTTGCAATCCTGGATCCTCCCCGCTAGGAATCCGAGTAGCTTCAAAAAGGGATGAAAAAAGAAGAAGCGAAGAGACAAAGCTGCAGTTTAATGTAAAAAAAACAAAACCAAACAAAAAACTTCCTCTCCTTTCTGTTCTGGACCCTAGTCCTTCCGCCCTTCAAAAATAACATCCGGAGAGATGGCTCAGAAGTTAAGAGCACTTTTAGCTCTTGCGGAACATCCAAGTTCAGTTCTCAGAACCCACGCGCGATGGCTCACAAGTGTCTGGAACTCTGGCCTTCCAGGGGCAGCCATGCCTCGTGGGTTTCCTCAGGCCTCCCCTTCCTCCCGGCCTCTCTCCACCCAGCCTGCCACTGTCCTGGCTGCTGTCTCTCTTGCACTCTGGTTACTTCAAAGGAGCCCAAGTCAGCTTCTCACTTTTGGCTGAAATGTGTAGAAATGTTTTCTGTGTCTGTGCCCTGTGGACCATGAAATACCGACTAGTCATTTCTACCCCTTCAACACAGCTCAGAAACTTGCTTGGGGAGATAGTCAAGGTACTCCTGGATTCCTGGTCCCTTTGGACCCCAGCCCGAGCCCTGTCCTTATGTGTTTACCCCACTCTCGCCTCCTGGCTGTGTCTGGGATGGACCCTGGGTGGAAGTGCTGGTCTAAAGGTTTGTGGATCTTTGATTTGTGTAAGTAGAACCAGGTGGCCCTCGGGAACAGCTCTCTGTGCCACTGCAACCTCACATTCTCAGCTGCTGCCAGCTCCCTCGGGCCCCATTTTACATTCCTGAGGGTCTGAGCACTTCCTGTGTTCTTGGTTTTTAGTTGTTGTTGTTTTTGTTTTTTTTTCTCCCCTTGTGGAAACTTCTGGCTTCTAACCTTAGGCTTTGTTCCTGGAGGTTGCTGCTCTGAGCTTGTAAACACGAGGTCTTTTAATTTTTATTCTAGATGCTAATCTCTTATTGACTTTTGACTTTGACATTTATTTATTTTTCTATTATGTCTATTTATTTAGTCACTCGATTTATTCATCAAATTCTCAAGAAGGCCTGATGGGCCTTGAACTCACTATATGGCTGAGGGAGGATGCTTTTCAGCTCCTGATCCTCCTGCCCCCACCTTCTGGTGCTAAAATCACAGGCGTGTGTCACCTCACCAGGTTCATAAGGGCTGGATCTTGAACCCAAAGCTCTGTGCATGCTGAGCAAGGACCGTACAAACTGAGCTATAGCCTCGGACCCTAAACTTTGTTCCATTTTGAGAGAGGATTTCTTGTAGTCCTGGGTGGCCTGGAACTTGATAGATAGGAAGCCTGACCCTGACCTTTCTTATTGCCTTGAGACATTACATATTTCTCTCTTTACTGGATATATCATTTGTTAAAGTGTATCAAGAGTCCTTTCAAGCTGGTGCTGTGTGCAAGCCTGTAAACCCAGCACTCAGAGAGACAGAAACAAGCAGATGGCTGTGAGTTCAAGGCCAGCATGGTCTACAAAGGAAGTCCAGGACAGCCAACGCTGCATAAAGAAACCCTGTTTCAAAAACCAAAACAACAACAACAAAGATTCCTTTCAAAATATTTTTTTATGTTGCTGTTAGGATGTAGCAATGAATGCTATGTGTATCTGGCTTTTAATTTTTTTTTCTTTTTTGAGACAGAGTCTCACTCTATAACTAGACTATTCTACAGACTTGTTTTAAAGCCCAGGCTGCCCCTAAACTTCTGCCTCAGCCACCTGTTGGTATTACATGTTTGAGCACCACCCCCAGCATGAAACTACAGTTAAGTCTCTTCTTAATGTCCCAAATCACAATAGCAACCCTCCCTGACTTCTGCTAATTTCCGCCTTTTATCTCCAGTCCTTCTGGACGAACCCAGAAGCCTGGGGAGATAAAAACTGGGTTAGAGTGCAGCGTTGGTGGTGCACGCCTCTAAGCCCAGCAATCAGGATTCCCAGGAAGGAGAAGCCTGTGAAGTCCTAACTGCACAGGACTCACTATTTAGTGAACCGGCCTTGAACTTGTAGCAACTCTTCCGCCTCAGCATCGCAAGTGCTGGGATTACAGGTGTGTCACTGAACCTCTTGTTCTGGCTTCAAAGGGCTGGGTGGGTGTGAATAAAGAGAGAGGACCCCTGTACTATCACCTCACCCCCAACCCCGCCACCTCCATGCTTTGGGTTACTGCCTCATTCAGAGCATCTGGCCTGAGAGTAGGGGACTTTGTGTGGTGTTCTAGGTAGATTTTTGACCTCTAATCCCATCACCTGAGAGACAGAGATGGGCGTCCCAGCTCACTAGTGCAGACTAGCTGGAAATGGTGAACTTGAGTTTACCAAGAGACTCTGCCTCAATTAAAAGACAAGACAAAACAAAACAAACAAAGAGCATGATGCTTCGTATCAATATCAGACCTCTACGTACAGGTGCACACACGAACACACACACAGATACCACATAGCTGAGTACAATGATGCATGTCTAGAATCCCAGCACCCTGGAGGCTGCGGCAGGAGGATTGTGCCCTCAAAGGAAACCTGATCGATAGATGAGGCCCTGTCTGAAATAACTTCCTCGGATGCTGTGGCCTCTTCTGTTCCTGCCAACGGCGTGGAAGGAATTCCTGTGTCTTCTCAACAGGAACAAACCGCATCCTAGGGAGAGGCGCACCCCAGTCCCACAGCCTGTGCACGCTCATGCTTGTGACACTCAGAAGACGCCGACACTCACATTAGAAGCAGAGGAAAAATGGCCAGGGAAGAAAGGTGGGGGAGCGTCACCAGGCAAATGGATGGTGTGTGTGGGGGGGTATGATGGGTTTTTGTTGCTGAATCATGGTGAATTGACTAGATTGCTGCAGTTCATTCAATTGCCAGGTGAAGCATAGCTGAGCTCGTGGGAACCGCGGCTCCAGGTGCTGTACTTGGTTGACTATTGGCTAAGTAAACAGTAGGGCTCAGGAACTAGGAGAGAGATGTAGGAGAGAGATGGCTGAGTCAGGCAGGAAGAACACGTTTAACTTGCTAAGATGCTGCCAAGCTAGGTGGTCTGTTCTCGGCCTCCCCCAGCATTGTGGAAAAAGTCTTCCCCAGCAGGAAGCAGCAGCCATTCTGATGGCTGGTGGGCTGGTGATGTGGCTCCTTGATCCTTGTGCCTAAGCATGGAGGTTTGATTCCCAGCACTGAAAAAAAGAATTACCAGATACCTTGCTGTGTTCTGTCTTTGTTCTGTTCACTTAGTTTCTTTTCATAGGTTTGTGTGCACTTTCATACATTGTCTCTGTTGAAGTATCATTTCAGATGTTCTCATCTGGCTGGCTGTGAGGTCCTGCCTCTTTAATATAACTTTTTTTTTTAGTTTATCTTTTCTGCCAGTCTCCAACAACACACGCCACTCACCATTTTCTTCTACAGTTTAAGCTCATTTACATCTATTTATCTATCTATTTATTTATTGGCCATGTCAACTCTACCACAGACTGACTTCAAACCCTCCATGTATTGGGGAATGATCTTGAACTTCTGATCCCCCTGCTTTTGCCTTCCTAGTGCTAGAAATGCAGGGGAATGCCACCACACCCAGTTTCTATGGAGCTGGGGTGAACTTGGAATTTGTGCATTCTACGAATACATTCTGCAAACTGAGCTAAGTGCCCAGCCCTAATTATTTGTATTTAAGACAGGGTCTTGGGATGTTGCTTAGGTCAGCCTGAGGCCCCTGAGCTCTAGCAGTCTTCCTGCTGCAGCTTCCCACGGCTAGAACTCTAAGTGTTCCTTTCTGCAACCAGCTTTCTATATATTTTTTTTATTTTTCAGTTTTATATGGCATATGAAACTGCTATTCACTGCTCCAACTCTGAAAAAAAGTCATTTATTTATTGTGACTTTGTAAAGACGTTAATGACAAAAGTTGAAGAACGGAAGCTGAAAAAGGAGCTGCAGCCATTGAGGCCTTCACAAAGTAAACAGTTGTAAATCAATTTTTGTAGGTTTGCAACAAGAAAATTAAAATCTCGTTTTTGAGATACAGCCTCTCTCTGTGGACCAGACTCGCAGAGATCCACCTGACTCTGCTTCCTGACGGCTGGGATTAGACTGTGTCTATATAAATATGCAAAAATTAAAATTTCATTTCACACGTGTGCCCACATCGGTATGTGCATGTGAGTGCAGTGCCCACAGAGGCCAGAAGAGGGCATCAGTTCCCTTAAGCTGATTACAAGTAGTTGTGAGCTGCCTACCTGAGAGCTAAGTTCCAAACTGTTTACTATTTTTAAGATTTATTTCTTTATCATGTATACAATACATATACACCTGCACGCCAGAAGAGGGCATCCGATCTCATTATAGGTGGTTGTGAGCCACTGTGTGGTTGCTGGGAATTGAACTCAGGACCTCTGGAATAGTAGCCAGTGCTCTTAACCCCTGAGCCATCTCCCCAGGCCTGTTGTGCTGCTTTTTAAACTTTATTTTATTGGGGGTATTTATGCCTTTAACTCCCTTTCACCAGCCCTTTAACCGTCGGTAAAAGAGAGAAGGTTAGTCGGGAGAGGGGGCACAGACCCCTTTACTTCTCCTGGTTTAGGGTCGACGGGTTCTTTTGGAGTTATACCAATCTCTGTCAACAGCAAACGCAGCAAGCAGTCTCCTCCAAGCCGCTCTGCATTGAAATGTTTCTCTCTAAGCTGCCACACCATCCATCCTTGGTCTTTCCAAATTGACACTCCTTTCTGGGCTCCTGTATTTATAGCCCTCAGAGGCCTAGAACCATCCCGTGCTGTGCTGCTCGAGGCAGGGTATTACCAGCTGGCAAAGACTGCAGCCCAAAGGAGGCAGTTATCAGCTGTGGACAAACTAAAGCCCAAATTTGGGATTAAAGTGAAAACGTATTTGCATAACATAACTGAAACTTTTTAGAGAAACCAAACCTTCTATCACACCCAAAGCTTGTCTTCTGTTAGGGCATTGCGTATATGTGCTATAATTAAAAATTTTAATTTTAATAAAATTAAAACCATAGCTTTTAATTTTGTTTGTTCGGTTTTAACTTTTTTTATCCTGATTGTGTGCGTCTTTATATGCATGGTGCGTGCTTGTGGGCATTCGAGTCCCACAGCACACTTGTGAAAGTCAGAAGACAACTTTTCAGAGTCGGTTCTTTCTTTCTGCCTTCATATGGGCTCTGGGGACTGAACTCAGGTTGCCAGGCTTGCTTAATGAGCCCCTTCACCAACAGAACCGTCTGGCCAACTCTGCTTGTAGTTTTGTGTGCTGGAGATCAGTCTCAGGGCCTTGGCGGTGCTAAGTGATTACCCTGCCGCTGAACTATACCCGATGATGTGGGTGTTTGTTTTAGATACATTGTTTGTCTTTGTTTTTCGAGATGGATTCTCACTGTGTACTCCAGGCTGGCCTTGAACAAAAGACCCTTCCATCTCAGTCTCTCTAGTCCTGGAGTTGCAGGCATGTTTTATTACACAGTCCAATTTTATGTAGTTGTTGGGGTTTTGTTGCTGTTGTTTGACACAGGGTTTTCTTTTTTAGCCCTGGCTGTCCTAGAAGGATTTTTTGTTTGGTTTGTTTTGAAGTGCTTTTAAAAAAATAATTTATTTATTTTTGTCTTATGTGCATTGGTTTTTAGCCTGCATGTGTGTCTGTGTGAGGGTGATCTTGGAGTTGCAGACAGTTGTGAGCCGCCATGTGGGTACTGGGAATTGAACCCAGGTCCTCTGGAAGAGCAGACAGTGCTCTTAACCCCTGAGGCTCTCTCCAGCCCCTTGTTTTGTTTTTTAAGTTGGGGAAGCAAGACTCTATGAAGAGGACAATGTGGCCGGGTGCTGTGGCTCAGGCCTGGAATCCCAGCACTCAGGGAGGCAGAGGCAGGTGGATCTCTGTGAGTTCCAGGTCAGCCTGGTCTACAAAATGAGCCCAGGACAGCCAAGACTACATGGAGAAACACTGTCTTGAAAAAAAGGGGGGGATTAATGTGGATATTATAATCTCATTTCCAAAATAGAGAAATTGAGACTAGTGCTGTACTCCCTGAGGTATGTTGGCAGAGGGGGTGAGGACATTGCTCACTTATGAAGTAGATCAGTACAGACTACTCCAAGCCGACAGGTTACAAAACAACAATAATAAAGAGTAAACCACTCCCTCAAAACCAGCCAACCAAATCAACCAGCATAAACCACTGGAAACCAGCTCTAAGAATTTAAATATTCGCCACCAGGGGGCGCTGGCCTGCAGAGGCTGAAGGCAGTGTCACCAGGGGGCGCAGGTCTGCAGAGACCGAGGCAGAGGGTCGCGCCTACTCACCAGCTCTCCTAAGTATTTAAATTCTTTTTTTTTTATTTTTGAAGAATGCAAATTTTCTGCCATCATGTTTTTATTGTTTGAGTCTTGCATCTTGCAGGCTTTCGCGGCCACAGTTGCAGAGACAAATCAAAGTCTAGGTCCCCAAAGCGCGTTCCTGCATTTGGCCCAGAAAAGGGTGTGGGCACGTCCTGTTACTCTGTCCTCCCACACCTTGCCCCTTGCAGCTCTTCATCCTGCTTTTTTTCTGAGTCGTGCCATTTTTGGCAGCTACATCAATGCGAGTGAAATTTTGTTCAAAGTCTGTGAGCCATTCCAGCAAGTCAATGAACCCGCAGAGGGGACCCGCAGTTTGGTAGCAAAATGTCAAGAGTAGAGGAGGTCTAAGCATGCGTTTATCCCACCACTGGGGAGGGGAGGCAGCTGGGTTTCTGTTGGCTTGAGGCCAGCCTGATCTACATAGTGAATTCCTTCCTTCACTACACCTGCATGAGTTGAACAAAACTGACCACTGGGCCATTATCTCCATACAATACAGAAGATATTCATCCTCCAGGCGGAGAGCTGACTGCTGGCTGGGCTTTGGTACCAGCATTTCTATAGCTCATCGCCAGCATCATATTTTGTCAACATACACTTTCCTCACTTGCTGATTGACTTAATAAAGAGCTGATGGCCAATATCTAAGAGGGAAGAGAAGGCGGGACTTCCGGGCTGAGGGGGATCTCTGTGAGAAGAATCACATGAAGGACACTTGTCAGTGAGACATGAGAAGGAACAGGTGCTGGGCTGAGTGAGAGAGAGGTAAAGAACGAGCCAGGTTGTGAGAGATAGGCCAGGATAGGTCAGGTTAGACTAGCGGAGAGTCTGCCTAGCTAGATAGAGTGCCGAAGCTTTTATAAATAAAAAATAATAATAAGTCTCCACGTCTTTATTCATCTGCTCCGCTTTGCCAGGCATGGTGGTGCACACCAGCACTCGGGAGGCAGAGGCAGGCAGATCTCTGTGAGTTCAAGGCCAGCCTGGTCTAGACAGTGAGTCCAGGATAGCCAGGGCTACACAGGAAACCTTGTCTTGAAAAAAAAGAAAGAAAGAAAGTCCCACTATAAGAAAGAAGCTCTCCAAGAAGGGCAGGCATGCAACTGTGTGAGCTGATCTTCAGTCTGGTTCTAACCAGAGTCTATCGTGTTCTCTGGGTGTGCTGGGGATA
>JAQQSO010003172.1:0-13781 GCA_028658305.1 Pachyuromys duprasi
ATGCATATCAGAACTATACACTCCTGTTTTACTAATCCTCTTTAGGTGTAAATTCCAAATACACACAAGGAAAGGAGAGGAGCCACGGAAAGTCAGGAGGTAGAATAGATTACCACAATACACCTTCCTTACTGCAACAGAGGCTAATAGTCATGGAGACACCATCAGTTGGTACCCTGATACTGTCAGTCACGTACCTCCCCCACAGACAGACAGATACAGGTCGGCTGATGAAGGTGAAGCTATGACTCATTCCTTCCTGGGCCTGCAGCATAAGCCACAGAGGAAAACTACTTCTTGTTTGTTCCTTGGGACTTTATTACAGAGCGTTCTTATTTATTCCAGGCCTGTCTGCCTAGGAATGCACTGCCTGCCAAGGGCTAAGCCTTCCTATGTCAGTTAGCACTCATGGATACACCGTCATGTGCATGCTCCCAGGTTCGTCTGATGGAGGCAATTCCTCAGCTGGTTTTCCTCCTTTCCAGATAAGTCAAGGTGAAAACCAAGTTTAGCTGTTACACCCTGATATGTGGTATATGCCTGGCAGGCATGATGCCCTTTAGCTGATTGCAAGTTGAACCCATCACATGGATCAAAGGGTGAATGCTGTTGTCTTATGGTCTAGTCCATGCAGGTCTTTACTGGATTCAGTATTCCTTTTCCAGAAATTTTATTGCTATACTGATGATGGAAGTAACACTTTTTAATTGGGCCATCAAACAATCTGAAAGCCAATATTTCACATTATTTATTTACCTTTACGATGATTCACTCCAAAGGAGCTATTTCTAGGCAAAAACATATATTATTGTTCAGTAACCAAGAGCAGGAGAAATTAATGCTGAGTCTGGAATGTAAGAGTATGTTTGGTGAATTCTAGAGAGGAAGGCTCTGCAGAGAAGGGAATTTTAAAACAGGTTTTCTCTGTAGGAGAGACAGTCACTGCAAGGTACTGTATATCCCAGACACGTACACACTGAGAGAAGACGGTGTGAAAATCAGCAGTTATGTGAGGGGCCTAAATGTTGCTTCCACAGCCCAAACTGCTATATTCTCCCCTCATCTCTGATTTGAACCAGTAGGTCTTCACTGAGCATCATTTTTCTCTCTTAACATTTCATTGTACTTTCAGGAAATTCAGTGGGGATGGTAACTGACAAAGCGAAAAGATATAGTGAGAAAAGAAGCCGAGTGCTAGTTTAATTGTATGCTTCAAAGTCATATTCCAATATTAGCACCGGTTCAGTCACAGTGCAGCCTGAGTTGCAGGTGAAATCTATAAGGGTAAACAATTTAAACTAAGTTTTATGTCCTGCTTCTAGAAAGCAGACAGATCACTGCATCCATCAAATCCCTGTGTACATCAATAGAAGCTGGCATAGCTTTAAAGGAGCAAAAAATGCTCCTGCTTTGTTTCCATTAGTATTCTCAGCTGCTTCACGGTCCAAGGCCAGCAGCAGGAGATCACTTAGGCGTCCATCACCCATAGTGGTTCTTAGAGAATATAATCCCCGATTCGCTCTAACACAAAGAAGTGTCTTTCATTCTCAAGTAGAGAAACTGGAAAAGAGCACAATGAAGTTATTGACAGTATGGCTGATAAACTTGATAATTTGGTAGAGGGCTAAGGCTGTTATCATTATTCAATTAGAATCCTTTAAAGTTAAGATGTTTTGACTGCTGTCTCTTTAAGTTCAGGCAGTTTGTAACTGAACAGAATGTCAAATAAAGGCAAATGACACCAGTAAAATTTCAAATCATACAAATGGATTAGGTAAAACGTTACCACCTCAAGGACATGTCAAGAATGTGGACTCCTTATTCAGTGAAATACAGAAACAATAACATTACCAACAGGACAATAGATCTGAGTGTAGTTTGCTTCATATTACATTTTATGGATTATCAAATACAATTAAAAGTAAAATTAGACACTAGTTTAAACAAATTGTGAAAGGTTCAAATTTCAGTTTTTATCATCACTGGCTTAATTCTTCAATGATTTTAAACATCAGTCCTTGGACAGTTACCATCATTCATTCATGTTATCCTATGAATTGATTACATAATTGTCTATGACAAATATATCATGATGATAAAGTGGCATCTCCTGTAAAAATTCAAAATATGAAGTGTTTCACTTAACCAGAGTTATTTTCTGAAAAATGGTAACAAGTGAATTTATTTTCATGCCCGAAAATGTTACTCTTTAAAGTTATTAAGACCTGGAGGGAACAGGAGTTCTACAAGGAGAGCAATAGATCAAAAGCTTCTGGACACAGGAGTCTTTTCTGAGACTGATACTCCAACCAAGGACCATGCATGGAGATAACCTAGAACCCCTAAACCCTTGCACAGATGTAGCCCATGGCAGCTCAGTCTCCAAGTGGATTCCCTAGTAAAGGGAACAGGAACTATCTCTGATATGAACTCAGTGGCTGCCTCTTTGATCACCTCCCCCAATGGAGGAGCAGCCTCATGAGGCCACCAAGAAAGACAATGCAGCCAGTCCTCATGAAACCTTATAGGCTAGGGTCAGAGGAAAAGGGAAGAGAATATCCCCTATCAGTCGACTTGGGGAGGCGCATGTGAGGAGATGAAGAAGGGAGGGTGGGGTTGGGAGGGGATGAGGGAAGGGGCTACAGCTGGGATACAAAGTGAATAAACTGTAATTTATAAAATAAAAATAAATATTAAAAGTGGAAAAAGTATAAAACTTGCCTTTTAAAGATATTTTATATTACTTATAAAATTTAAATGTACGTTTTCAAGACTGAGAAAATGATTCAGTTAGAAACATCCTTACCCTGAAGGCATGCAGAGTTGGACTGTGACCCTCGGCACTCACTTGAAGCCAACCACAGTAGATTATTCTTACTGGAGGACAAAGGTAGAGTTCAGGAGATCACTAGCTAGCTTAATCAATGAACAACACATCCACTGAGTGAATATATCTCAAAAATTAGGTAGATGGTGATGGAGAACCACACCTGAAGTTGACTGCCTGCCTCCACACAAACAGGCACATGTGTGTGCACTCACACCTGCACATAAACAGGCACACATGTAGAACATGCACACACAAAAATAAAAAGAAAAATAAATGAGAAAATACTTTTTTTCTTTTTTATATATCTTCTACCTTTAAAGATAGTAAACAATAAGATTAATACATATTAATGAACTATCATTTGATGCTTTAGTACATGTAATCATACTACAGTATTTAATTTGGTATAAATATACTGATCAATTCAAGAATCCATGTTTTCTTTGGGGAGAGAAACATCATGAATTTTTCTAGCCTTTATGAAGATATGTGCATGACTGTAGACATGACCTCACTGTTAACAGCTCTTATTGGTCTTGTATAGGTTTCTAGGACCTATATCAAACTTTTCCTAATCACCTGCAACTCCAGTTCCAGGCTGTCAGATGCCACCTTCTGGCCTTTAGAGGCTTCTGTACACACATAGTAGGTGCAAAACCACACCCATGTACAGTTAAGTGAAAATAGAAAGAAATCATTAAAAGGGATACATAGTGTGTAATTGTTATTTCACTCACTTTACTACACAAGAAAATACAATGCCTTCTCTCATTAAACTGTAATGTAGTTGAAAGCAATGCCTTTCTTTAATTCTCTGCTCTCTGAATAGCCCTGTCTCTGATAGCCAGGTTTGTATACCTGGAACACAGGAGGTAGCACTATCATAAAAGGTCGGTCTTTTAAACCCATTTTATGATATTTATGTATTTAAAAATATACTCAGCCCACATTACTTCTCTTTAGTTGTTAAAATGAGTGACAATAAGAGCCATTATAAATTAAGTATAATTAAAATAATATCTCTGGCTGATTTTTAATATAAATTTTCTTTGAAAGACTTGTTTTGTTAATAATCTTGTTGAAAAAACTGATTCATAAACTAGTTGGATCTGATAAAATTTACCATGTTAAGATGAATTTCTGTCTTCAACTGAAAAGGAAATAGACAATAAAACCAAATACGAAAATGATCTTTGAATAAACAGCTACTCTTTGCTTAACTCCTCACATTCATAAATATGTGACCGCAATTAACGTTTTCTTTCCCCAGCTTTCAAGTAGGTGGTAAATCCAGGTGCAATGTTTCTTAGCTAGTAAATCATCACAAAAAAGTTTTCACTGTGCTATTTTTACCATCTTAAATATGAGTTTTGCTGCATATGTGACTCTGGCCTGTGATTTTTGCACATACTGCCTGAGGTAGACATTCAAAGATAAACAAGGTTACATGATAAAATGAAGGGCAGCTTTGGCTATTCAGTGTGATGCTATCTTTAGAATAAATCATACTAAAATCCTAAAATGAATTATAACCATAGATTGGGTTTTGTACATTGTAAAGTTATCAAGGTCTCTATATAAACTCCCTGAATTATATAATAACTTACACAATTTGAAAAGGGGTAAACAAGTCCACATATAATAAAAAGATCCCCTTAGCAGATACCGAAGAAAATAAAATAAGTGTTTCTTTTTATTTTAAATGTTATTTTTTTATTAATCACAGTTAATTCACTTTGTTGCCATCTGCAGTCTTCTTCTGCATTTCCTCCCTTGTCTCCTTCCATGCCCCTCTCCTAGTCCACTGAGAAGGGAGGTCCTCCTACCCTTCCACCTCATCATAGCCCATAAAGTCTCATCAGGACTAGCTGCTTTGTCTTCCTCTGTAGCCTGGTAATGCTGCTATCCCCTCAAGGGGAAGAGGTGATCAAAGAGCCAGCCACAGAGTTCATGTCAAAGATAGCCTCTGCTTCCATTAGTAGGGTACCCATTTGGACACTAAGCTGCCATGGGCTAAATCTGTGCAGGGATTCCAGGTTATCTCCATGAATGGTCCTAGGTTGTACTAACAGTCTAGAAAAGACCCCTTTGCCCAGATTTTTTGGTTCTGTTGCTCTCCTTGTGAAGCTCCTTTCCCTCCAGGTCTTTCTATCTCCCTCTTCTTTCATAAGATTCCCTGTACTCTGCCCAAAGTTTGGTTATGAGTCTCAGCCTCTGCTTTGATACCCTGTTGGGCAGAGTCTTTCATAGCCCTCTGTGATAGGCTTTTGTCCTGTTCCTGTCTTCTGTACTTCCTATGTCCTTCCTGTTTCCTTTCTGAGTGAGGATTGATCATCTAACCCAGGGTCCTTAACATCTTTAGGTGTATAGCTTTTAGTATGTTTATCCTATATTATACGTCTAATACCCACTTATAAGTGGGTATATACTATGTGTGACTTTCTGCTTCTGGGATACCTCACACAGGATGATCTTTCCTAGTTCCCACCAATTGCTTGCAAATTTCAAGATTTTCTTTTTTAAATTGCTGAGTAGTATTTCATTGTATAAAAGTACCACAATTTCTGTACCCATTCCCCAGTTGAGGAATATCTACACTCTTTCCAGATTGTGGTTATTATGAATAAAGCTGAAATGAACAAGCATATTTTGGATATATGCCTAGGAGTTGTGTAGCTGGATCTTGAGTTAGCAATATTCCTAATTTTCTGAGAAATCACCAGATTCACTTCCAAAATGGTTGTATAAGTTTACATTCCAACCGTCAATGAAGGAGGGGTCCCTATTCTCCACATCCTATCCAGCATGTGTTGTCACTTGATCTTACATATTTGGATTGGTGTGAATTGAAATCTCAGGGTCATTTTGATTTGCATTTCCCTTATGACTAGGGATATTGAACATTTATTTTAATGTTTCTCTGCCATTTGGAATTCCTCTATTAAAAATTCTTTGTTTAGCTCTGTACCACATTTTTAATTGGTTTACTTGATATGTTGCTTTTTAATTTTAATGTGTTTATTTTTATAAATTACAGTTTATTCACTTTGTATCCCAACTCTAGGCCCCTCCCTGATTCCCTCGATATCTCACCCTCCCTCTCTATTTCATCCCATGCCCCTCTCCAAGTCCACTGATGAGGGAGGTCCTCCTCCATTTTACTCTGACCCATGCTTATCTGGTCTCATCAGGACTGGTTTCATTGTCTTCCCATGTGTCCTGGTAAGGTTGCTCCCTGATCCGGGGGAGGTGAACAAAGGTCCAGCCACTGAGTTCATGTCAGAGGCAGTCCCTGTTCACATTCCTAGGGAACCCACTTAGATGATGAGCTGCCATGAGCTACATCTGTGTAGGGGTTCTAGAAATTGTGGTACTTTTATACAATGGTGTACTACTCAGCAATTAAAAATGAGGAAATCAAAAAATTTGCAGGCAAATGCATGGTATTTGGTTGGAGTATCAGTCTCAGGAGAGACCACTGAACCCAAGGTTTTTTGGTTCTTTTGCTCTCCTTGTGGTGCTCCTGTGCTCTCCAGGTCTTTCTATCTCCCATGGGCTACATCTGTGCAGGGGTTGTCCATGCAGGGTGTTGGTTGGAGTATCAGTTTCAGAAAAGAATTGTGGGCCCAGATTTTTTTTTTGGTTCTGTTGCTCTCCTTGTGGAGCTCCTATCCCCTGCAGGTGTTTCTATCTCCCCTTTCTTTCATAAGTTTCCCTGCCCAAAGTTTGGCTATGAGTTTCAGCATCTGCTTTGATATACTGCAGGGTAGAGTATTTCAAAGGCTCTCTGTTTAGGCTCCTGGCTTGTTTCCTGTTTTCTCCTTCTTCCAAAGTCTATCCCAATTGCCTTTCTGAGTGAGGAATGATCATCTTACCTTGGGTCCTCTTTCTTGGTTAGCTTCTTTAGGTGTACAGATTTTAGTATGTCTAATATCCACTTATAAGTGAGTATATACCATGTTTCTTTCTGCTTCTAAGATACCTTTCTCAGTATGATCTTTTCTAGTTCCCACCATTTCCCTGCAAATTTCATTGATTTCCTTGTTTTTTTAAATTGCTAAGTAGTATTCCATTGTGTAAATGTAACACAATTTCTGTATCCATTCCTCTGTTGAGGTACATCTTGGTATTTGCCAGGTTCTGGCTATTAAAAATAAAGCTGCTACAAACATGGTTGAGCAAATGTCCTTATTGTGTACTTGAGCATATTTTGGTTATATGCCCAGGAATGGTTTAGCTGGATCTTGGGAAAGCACTATTCCTATTTATCTGTGAAAGCGCCAAATTGATTTCCAAAGTGGTTACACAAGTTTACATTCCCACCAGTAATGGAAGAGTGTTACCCTTTCTCCACATCTTCTCCAACATGTGTTGTTCCTTGAGTTTTTGATCTTAGCCATTCTGATAGGTTAAGATGAAATCTCAAGGACATTTTGATTTGCATTTCCCTGATGACTAAGGACTTATAAGTTAGGATAAACATACTAAAATCTGTAAACCTAAAGAAGATAAACAAGAAAGAGGACCTGGGGTTAAGGTGATCAATCTTCACTTAGAAAGACAAATGGGATGGACATTGGATGTAGGAGAAAACAAGTGAAAAGACAGGAGCCTACCACAGAGGGCCTCTGAAAGACTCTACCTAGCAGTGGATTAAAGCAGATGCTGAGACTCATAACCAAACCTTGAGCAGAGTGCAGGGAATCATAAGAAAGAAGGGGGAGTTAATTTGACCTGGAGAGGACAGGAGCTGCAAAAGGACCAAATATATCAGGGCACAGGGGTCCTGTATGAGACTGTGTCTCCAACCAAGGACCCTGTATGGGTATAACCTAGAACCCCTGTTTGGATGTAGCCCATGGTAGCTCAGTATCTAATTGGGTACCCTAGGAAGGTGAACAGGGACTATTTCTGACACGAACTCAATGGCTGGCTCTTTGACCCCCTTCCCCCACCCCCAAGGGAGGAGCGGCTATGCTAGGCCACAGAGGAGGATTTTGCAGCCAGTCCTGAAGATACCTGATAAAACAGATGAAAGAGGAGGAGGTCCTCCCCTATCAGTGGACTTGCAAAGGGGCAGGCAGTAGATGAGGATGGGAGGATCAAATTAGGAGGATACGAGGAAGCAGAATACACCTGGGATACAAAGTAAATAAAATATAACTAAAAAGAAAAATTAAATAATAAAAATTAAATACTTTAAATGAATATATTATTCCAAATTTAATAAACTTCCTTTAAGATGTTTTCAATGTATTATAAAATCATTGTTTTACATAGTGAAAATGGCCATCCTGCCAAAAGCAATCTACAGATTCGGTGCAATTCCCATCAAAGTACCAACACAATTCTTTACAGAACTTGAAAGAAAATTTCTCAACCTCATATGAAAAAAACAACCCAGAATTGCCAAAATTATTCTGTACAACAACCGATCCTCTGGACGTATCTCCATCCTTGATCTTAAGCTGTATAGTAATAGTAATAAAAATGCATGGTACTGGCATAAAAACAGAATGGCGGATCAATGGAATCGAATTGAAGACCCAGAAATTAACCCACACAACTATAGATACTTTATTTTTGACAAATAAGACAAAACCATATAATGGAAAAAAAAGACAGCATCTTCAACAAATGGTGCTGGTCTTACTGGTTGACTACATGTAGAAAAATGCAAATAGATTCATACTTATCATCTGCACAAAATTAAAGTACAAGTGGATCAAAGACCTCAACATAAAACCAGACACACTAAATAAGTTAAAAGAAAAAGTAGGGAAGAGCCAAGAACTCATTGGTACATGAGAAAACTTCCTGAACAGAACACCAACAGCACAGGCTCTCAGAGCAACAATTAATAAATGGGACCGCATGAAACTGAAAAGCTTCTATAAAGCAAATGTCAGTGACATCAGAATAAAACCACAGTCTAGAGACTGGGAAAGGATCTTCACCAACCCTATATCTGACAGAGGGCTATTTATCCAGTATATATAAAGAACTAAAGAAGTGAAAAACAACAAATTAAGTAATCCAATTAAAAAATGGGGTATGGAGCTAAACAGGGAATTGTCTGTAGAGGAATATAGAATGGCAGAGAAACATTGAAAGAAGTGTTCGATGTCCTTAGTCATCAGGGAGATGCAAATCAAAATGACCCTGAGATTTCACCTTACACCCATCAGAATGGCTAAGATCAAAAACTCAAGTGACAGTACATACTGGAGAGGATGTGGAGAAAGGGGGACCCTCCTCCATTACTGGTGGGAATGTAAACTTGTGCAACCACTTTAGAAATGAATCTGGCACTTTCTCACACAATTAGGAATTGTGCTTCCTCAAGATCAAGCAATACCTCTCCTAGGCATATATCCAAAAGATGCTCAAGTGTGCAACAAGCACATTTGTTAAACCATGTTTGTAGCAGCTTTATTTGTAATAGCCAGAACCTGGAAACAACCCAGATGTCCCTCAACAGAGGAATGCATACATAAATTGTGTTACATTTACACAATGGAATACTAGTTAGCAATTAAAAACACAAGGAAATCAGTGAAATTTGCAGGAAAATGGTGGGAACTAGAAAAGATCATCCTGAGTGAGGAATCTCAGAAGCAGAAAGAAACATGGTATATACTCACTTATAAGTGGATATATAGCTCACCTAAAGAAGGTGAGCTAGAAGGAGGACCCTGGGTAGGATGATCAAACCTCATTCAGAAAGACAAACTGGATAGACATTTCAAGAAGGAGAAAATAGGAAACAGGCAGGAGCCTATCACAGAGGGCCCCTGAAAGACTTTTCATAACACTGTATCAAAGCACATACTCAGAGTCATAAACAAACTTTGGGCAGAGTGCAGGGAATCTTAGGAAAGAAAGGTGAGATAGAAAGACCGGGAGATGTCAGGAGGTCCACAAGGATAGCAACAGAACCAAAATATCTGGGCACAGGTATCTCTTCTGGGACTAATACCCCAAGAAAGGACCATTCATGGATATAACCTAGAACCCCTGCTCAGATGTAGCCCATGGCATCTCAGTCTCCAAGTGGGCACCCTAGTAAGAGGAATAGGGATTCTCTCTGAAATTAACTCAGTGGCTTGCTTTTTCCTGATGGCAGAGCAGCCTTGCCAAGCCACAGAGGAGGACAATGCAGCCAGTTCAAATGAGACCAGATAAGCTAGGGCCAGATGGAAGGTGAGGAGGACCTCCCCTATCTGTGGACTTGGAGAAGGGCATAGGAGGAGATGAGAAAGGGATGGTGGGACTGGAAGGGGAAAAGGGAGGGGGTTACAGGGGGATACAAAGTAAATAAATTGTAATTAATATAAAAAATTAAAATTTAATTAAAAATCATTGTTTTGTGTTTACTTTTCCCTTCTGAATTACATCTACTGAAAAGAAAGCAACACTAGAATATAAAGAAAAATGTACATTTATTCATTGTAAGATATGCATCATCATGTGATATATTTTTAAAATCATATGAACTATCTCTCCTTTAAATTTTATTTATATTTTATGTGTATGGGACTGTTTGTCTGTATGTGTACAAAATGGGTGTAATCTTCTTCCCCCAGTGGCCCTTGGATGCCTTGAAACTGTAGTTGCTGGCAGAAATGATTTGCTTGATGTACGTGTTGGAAACCAAATCCAGGTCCTCTGCAAAAACAGCAAGTGCTCTTAACCACTGTGCCATCTCTCCATCTTGTAGAACCTCTGTAGTAATAATTCTACTTCTTCTCCAGACACCGAGTTCTCAAAAGAAACAGACTATCATTCACCAAATCATTGTGTTTTCTCCTTAACATAAACATTTAGGAATTAAGTGTGAACTTGAGTGTAGTGGGCATTAGTAAGGGCACTAAGTTCTGGTGAAGCAGCTCAGCAGGTACAGTCAATCACTCCACATCCTGCCATCTCAGTCTTACTCTCTGGGGCCTACATGGGTGGAAGAGAGAACTAATTCCTACAACTTGTCTTCTGCTTGCACAAGTGCAGTGGCAGATGCATGTGCAAGTACACAAATGCTTGTGAGCACACATGCACTCGAAATAAATGTAAAGACACTTAGAGAAAGTTGAAATCATATAGAATAACAAAACAAGAGGAGTCTAGTTATAATTTAAATTGTCATATAAATATCAGTGTAATAGAACAAGTAGAGGGTGATAGAAATAATTTATGAACCACAACAAAGTGAATGGGTGTCATAGACTTCAGGAGAAGAACTATTTCATGGAAGTATAGTATAGAAGCTATTTATTTAAAAGATAAGGAAGATAATGGGCATGAGGTTACTAAGAAAAATAAATCCCAAATCATTTCTGCAATTTCAAAGAGTTAGTTCCACAAAGTAATTCAGGCCTGGACAGTGGCTAAACTAAAACTAATGACAAAGAGGATGCTTTTCCTCCCCACTAATTTTCTTCAGATACTAAAAAAGTATCTTGTCAAAACATCTAAGTTCTAAAGTGATAGCTACTATATAAATTTTTAAACAAGAAATAAATATTAATCCCTGTGATATGCTTTATAGAACCATCACCTTGGCATTTCAAAACATGTGACAAAACACTTCTGACAAAGCTCCTCTGATTAATACCAGTGCCATGGATAATTACAGAGGGCCTAGTGTGAAACACTTTATAGACATTGATTTGACCCTTTAAAGCAGTGGCAGCAATAAACGTATAAAAATATGTAACTTACACAGGAGGAGCTTATGTGGCATTCAGTCTGTTTTATATTATCATGGAATATGGACTCTCTCCAAGGACTTCGAGTTCAAAGGAAGAAACTGATGTGATCAAACAAAAGTGGATTGATTGTAAAGAAGAACTGAATGTGCATGAATGTTCAGGAAGAGATATTTAAAAATACAGAGATCCATGGAATCAAACAAGGTAAATACAAAATATTTGACAAAATATCTTCCTAGAGGGCACTCATGACTCCAAAACATTGGATGCGTTTCGCTGCTCTTTCTTTGTAAATATTTCCAAATTTTATTCTCAGTGAAGCATGAATCTTATCCTTCAACTCCAAACTACCCTTGGTATATGCATCTGACAAGTTACAGGCCATAATTTTTATTCTCTCCTCTGGAAATTGAACTGAAACTCTACCCTAATCCCATCACTGAGCTTTTGGCACAGAGGAGAATATATGACTACCATTCTTTGTTCAGAAGGCACTCCAAGAATTGCAAGTCAAATGAAGACTGGCATTGATAACTATTCTATTCAGAGCTGGTATATAGCTTTTGGACAGGAATTACTATTTCCAAACATTTAGTCATACTTTACATTTTATTTTGGACCTTTGCCCAGTTCTTCACATCTTGAATATAAAAGCCTGGCAGGAATGTCACATAAGTAATCCTCAACTCACCACACAGCCTATGTCAAAAATTCTGATGAAAGTCAGTTTTTTTTTTCATAAAGAAGCCATCATTTCCCCAAGAAAATTATATTATGCATATTGATTAATTTCTGAGAATCATATAGAAAATTGCCTCAACTTACAATGTTACTAAAATAAAGTTGCCACTTAAAACTTTATTAGAATTCCAACATTAATTTCTATGAATGATCATTCTCAATTCTACTCAGCTTATAGTATAGACTTATGCACAGTATTTTCCTTTCCTTCCTAATTTGTTACATACATCCAGGAATAAGAGAGTACTTGACCAATGTGAAATGTAAAATATATTACTCAAAATATTTAAGGAGGAAATTTCATGGCAGTCTAGATGGAACATTCAACATCAAGTTGAAAGAGCTGTTTTACTATGTGCTTTTGATTTGAAGATGGATTATCTGTATTCAAAATAAGGTCTATTGTGTGCCTGGAATACCCTGATGATGCGTTGTCTACTCATACTTATTTTTTCTTTCTTTTTTAATTAATTATCTTTTTTTCTTTTTTTACTTTTTATAACTTTTGAAACAGTATTTCTCTTTTTTAATTTTTTTGAGCATTTTGAAGATAGTACTATTCTTTTTATTCTTTTTTCACTTTTAAAAAATTTATTTAGGAGGAGATCCAAGATGGCTGCCAGGAGAGGACACTGTGTCTGAGGAGTAGGAGAGAAGAAACAACGCAGCGACCAGGAGACTGAACTCTGGGACCTAAAATGCCAGCATTTGTGATTGCCAGGTGAGCAGAACTCCTATGGTGAGAAAATCAAGTGGGAAAAGCCTAGAGACACCAAGTTATTGCCCGGAAAAATTCCTGGGTGACCAGCGGCACACAGCTCTGATCTGAACAAGCAGCCGTGCTGGGCACCCGTACCCACCATACTAGACTGGATCATACAGTCTCGGGGGCAGTCTGAGGAGGATCCCGGTACCATTTTCACTGACCTGCACACTGCGAGCTCACACTGCACCCGGGTTCTGCTTCAACCCGCGGGTGTACGGCAGGCAAACACCTATCGCCAGATCCACCCCAGAATGAGAGGGTCAGGGGACCGTTTTGACCAGTCTGCACACTGCAGGCACACACCACATGCTTCTGCCAGCAAAAACCTCAGTCCCCAAGGAACAATCAAAGATAAACAGAGAAGAAACATCCAAAATAGGAGACACAGTCAATCAGTTGAAGGAAACGGTACAAAGCATGAAAACGGAATTAGAATCTATAAAAAAGACACAAAGGGAGAAGAACCTGGAACTGAAGAACTTAAAGAAAAGATGAGGCACGACAAAGGTAAGCATCACCAATAGAATACAAGAGATGGAAGAGAGAATCTTGGGAGCAGAGGATACGCTGGCTGAAATGGATTCCTCACTCAAGGAAAATAAAAATCGGAAAAATCCCAAGCACAAAACATCCAAGAAATTAAGGATGTCATCAAAAGAGGAAACCGAAGAATAATTGGAATAGATGAAAAAGAAGACTCCAGGCTCCAAGGACCGTAAAATATTTTTAAGAAAAT
>JAQQSO010003174.1:0-13778 GCA_028658305.1 Pachyuromys duprasi
AATTAATTTTCTTTTCGTGGCAGATGGAGACCATTACCGAAAGCCAGGAATTGAAGTAAATAGAACAACTGTCTGGGTACAAAGCTTTAACTTTATCTTAATACTAGATATTTTTCTGTTAACAAATAAGAGACAGAGGAATGTAGGGCTAGTAGAAGAAGCCTAATTTGAAAAAAATAATTTCAGTCTAGCATTGTTTGTATTGCTTTGTTTATAATATTTTTATATATAAAGAGATTTAGTGTTTGAGGGATATGTGAACAAATCCTCAGTATGTATGATTGATTTTGGGAGTATTTAGGATGTGGATCAGATAATGGAATCAAGATGAAGAGTGCATGAAGAAGGAGTAAAAGAATCTCTCACTTTACCTCTGCTTTTCTTATAAGCAAAGATTAAATATGCAGGATTTCAACAACAAATTTATCCCACATGTGATTTTTGTCTGCTCTACTCTATGAGGAGAGTCGCTGTTGAATTCTTATTTACTTTGCAGAAACCCATTTAACTTATATTTTTCAAGGATGAATTCTTCTCACATCCACATATAAGAACATTTTCAATTTGCAAAGCAATAGCATGATTGTGATTAAAGGGTTATATGGTTATGTATATAGATACATATATATGTATATATATGCATATATTTATATAGTTACAAAACATACTCATATTAGCTATGTCTAGATTTTTAAAAATTCCATTCTTTGTTTTATAAACAAAAGTATTTATATTACTTTATTAATATTATTTATATTCATTTGCAAAAAATGTACAAAAAGTATTCTTTCAGATAATGCAGTGTCTCAATTTATTCTCTACGTTGGTTGTAATTCAAAATATGTGTGATGCATCAGAGTTTAGTTTTTTTTTTTTCTCTTCATTCAACGGTATTAAGAGATAAACAAAGATTCACTAACCTAGGAAAAGGAGAAAAATATAGTAATCCTGGGAAGGTCTCTCAACATGTGGGTTCAGGGAAAGTAATTAGTTTTCAAAGTAGATATGTCAGTTAAAACATATTTAGAAATAGATGGAACCACAATTTAAGTGAAAGTCAAAACTTCTTTCAAGACCTAAACTAAATTCCCTTGCTATGCTATTCAAGTTACCTTTTAAAACCTGTCTATCCAACAGCTATCAACAAGACTTCCTTTATCCCCCTCAAAAGTACCTCACCATAGGTATTAAAAGAAAAAAAAAAAACAGTAGCTTTTCTTTCTAGATCTTTTCCTTTTTCTGCTTTTCAAGGCTTTTGTTGTAGGTGATTTTAGAGTTCAGTTCATCTTCTCTCCCAAATATAAATCAGTTTTTAAACTTCCCCTGGCATGTGCTAAAGCTAACAAAGATTTTGTTTCACCCAGCTTTCAGTATTTTCTTATTTTATTTTTAATTTTTTTTCAGAAACCACAAATAAAATATTCACAAGTGTCAACAAAGTCTTAGAAACAAATATCCCCATATTTACAAATTTTACTTTTTCACTATTGAGCAAAGCTCAGTCATCTGAAACTTGTTTAAGAATTGATCAAGGAGACCTCGGGGCTAGCATACCCATTTCTAATCATGACCCTTCTCCATTTGCACATGTGATCAGTCCCCTTAGTTTGTGAATGTCAGCTTCACTGTAATTACTTCCTTGCTGGGGAGATTTAATCCACAGTTTTTTAGCTTTTATTTTCTAAGAAATCAATCTTACACTGCAGCTCAAAAGTGACTGTAACTCAATATGTAATCAGGCTGATATCAAATTTATGGTCCTATTCCTACCTCAGCCTACCACCAATGGGGTTATAGGTTCTCATCTGTAGTATGCCAATATAGTATTTATTATCTGTAAGATATTTCTGATAAATTAGTATTCAGCTTTGCTTAATTCTCAAGTGATCTTTTATGTTATGTGTAATATAAGGCCTCTTGTATGTGATACTTTTAAAAACAATTCTGTTTACATTTCTTAATTATCTTCCTGCCTTCACCAACCCAATCCCTTCCAACATCCCAACAACAGGTAAGAGAGAAAGGAGGTTAGTGGGGAGTTGGGTCAGAGTTCTCTTTAGCTATTTCTGGCTGGTTAGGGCTATCATGTTTCTTGGTGTAAGTCCAATCTGAGTTTGAGGATATCTACTTCTTGTCAAACTGCCTCAAGAATAACCAGGAGAAGACAAAAGATACCCTGAAATGAAGATTGGACTCTTCATGAGGACCCTGATGACCCTAACCAACAAGAAGTAATTAAGAGCATCACTGTGCCCCCTCTTCCACTGACCCTTTCTTTCTCCCACCTGGTGTTCCGTTGGGTTGGAGGAAACTGGAGAAGGGAGAATCAGAATTAAGAAATATAAATAAAATAGATTTTAAAAAGCAATGCCAACATGTGGTGCCCAATATGGCTAAGCATAATGGAAAATGTGTTTTCTGAAACTGTTCAGGAGATGGCAAGTTATGAAGGTATGACTATGCTTTTTCAACAAAATACATCCAGCCTTGATGAGACCTGATAGGCTAAGATCAGATAGAATGGAAGGAGGTCCTCCCGTATAAGGGGACTAGGGAAGGGGCATAGATGAAGAAGAGGGAGGGTGAGTGGGTTGGGAGGAAATGGAGGGGGCTAAAGCCAGGAAGCAAAATAAATAAATTTTAATAAATAAATACACAAATATAATAAATCAGAAAAATAATTTATAGCAATTATAATTGCTATGGCTGAGTTCTCTTCTGCTTTACACCTAGAGTAGATTTCTTATTTCTTCTTTGTCTTCTTCCTGCATTCTGTTCTAAAATTGGTTGGGAGGATAGCTGAAAAATCAGAAGGTTTGCTTGTTTTAGAAAAGATTACAGAATTGGCTATGCATATAGAACATTTGCAAGTAGAGGCTGAAGTGCTTAGAAAGCAAAAAGTGCCAGTAGAAGAACAAAAGGGTTCAGGCCTGGTTTCTCAGATCGGAAATTTCCTACCAGATGAAAGAGGAAAGCAAATTAGGTTAGAAGGCACATTGCTGCCCTGCACTGTTCCACCCACTTTTCCTGCCAGGTTCCCAGAACACCTGCATGATGCAAAAAGAAGAGAAAGAGGCTGTGCAGGGAAAACAGGTTACTGAGAAGCCAACTGCCCCACCAGAGGAGTTGTTTGGGAGGAAGCAAGCACCATTAGCATTCCTAGCCTTTGTGCATCATATGCCTGCTAATGATGGTGGTGAGGCATATGATGAGAGAATGTAATATCCAACAGAAATGCTAGATTTAAAGCATTTTAAAGACTTCTCTGTAAAGTATAGAATATAGTCATGCTTTTTTAAAGAAATGTTACATGACCGGGCTACCCAAAATAAACTTATTCCCCAAGACTGGAAGGGATTGCTGTCAGCTGTGTTGGAAGCTGGTCAGCAGTTACAATGGTTATCATGGTGGAAAAAATACAGCTACCAAAATAGAACCATGGGATATAGCAGGGGAAATAAATATTGTGAAAGATCAATCATGTGGTGAAAGGCATTAATGTTTATTTACAAATACAAATATGATCTGACAATGTTGTAATTGAACAATGTTGTGTTACAGATTTAAGAGCATGGGATATGTTTGAGGAGTCTGGAAAAAGTTTTATTCACCTCGTTTATTAAGGTAGAACAAAGGCCCCGTAGAAGCCTTCACTGAATTCTTTTTTTACTGTTTTAAATGAAAAGAAAACAATTTTATACAATACATTCGGATTACTTATCATAGTGTCTCCCTCTCCAAAATCTTTCTTCCTTTTCTGTCCTCTCCACTTCCCCAAACCATGCCATCTTTCTCTCTGTGCGTCTGTCTGTCTTTCTTTTCTTTTTTTTTTTTAGATTACCATTTATTCTTTGTATCACTATTGTAGCCCCCTCCCTCATCTCCTCCCTGTCCCATCCACCCTCCAGCTTCTCCGCCTATGCCCCTCTCTGACTCCACTAATATGGGATGACCTCCTCCCTTTCCCTCTGACACTAGCCTGTCATGTCTCACCAGGACTGGCTGGCCTATAAGACTGTTCCTTACAGGTGATCAAAGAGCCAGCCATGAGTTCATGTCAGAGGGGTCCCATTATTATGGAACCCACTTGGAGACTGAGCTGCCATGGGCTACATCTGTGAAGGGGTTCTAGGTTATCTCCATACATGATCCTTTGTTGGAGTATTGGTCTCTGTGCTAATTGCCAAAAATTACTGCAATTAAAGTACACCATATTTTGGTAACTGAGACTTCTAGCTACTGTTTTTTCTATAATATTGGCATGATGCTCCTGAGAGCCAATATCAATTTTTTCTCTTATCCATATGTCTATTTCGGCTGCTTGTGTTTTTAATAGTCTAAGTACTCTCTTTCATTACTTGTATTCTCATATGCCAAGATCAAGATAGGTATCAACACTTGTTTGGTCTCAGGGTCTGATATGGCTCTATTTACAGCTGAACCCAATCTCTGCCTTTTTTCTGTCAAATATGTCATTATTTAATATTAAAGCATTTCTCAACATGAATTTTATATTATGTGTTTCCTTTATTGAAATGTTTTTACTATTAACAAGTTACTATAGAACATTTTGGGCTGTGATACACTAAAATACTTGAAGAAATACACTTATATACATTCTTTCTCTACCTGTCAAATTAAGGACAATGTCACTACTTATACTAATCAATAATGGTAAAATATTTTGCATTAAAGGAAAAATTTAAAGTTTTTTTTTCTTGTATTCTATGCCCCAGTATGTAGAATGAGAATACAGTTGATAAGAATCATGTGAAATATATTTGCAGAGAATGCCAAAACAAAGCCTGTCTCCTGTGGGTTGAATTTTATCCACAATACATTTAGGCTGAAGTTATAATCCTGGTACCTATGGTTGCGGTCTTCTTTGAATCCATAACATATTTATATTCAATGTTTTGAAGACTTGCTTCTCAACTTTAGCATATAGAGAAGTGATAGAGATTCAAACATTGTTAATACATTAACCCACTAATTAGTTCATCATGTCTGAACAGGACATTTTGAAAGTGGTATGGATGAGATATGTTACTTTGGACATTACTTGGAAATACATCTATTTTAAGAGGTTCTTACCTGTCTTTTTCTTCTCCCAGATGTTATGAAGTGAACATCTTTACTTTATCACATGTCTCCTGTCCCACTGTGGTGCAGAATGTAGGATCCAGTATATTCTAGACTGGAACACCTAAATAAGTTCACAAAAACACATTTTGTTTCTTTAATATGTTTTTCTTGTGGATTCTTTGGAGACTAAAAAAAGAAAGAAAGAAAAGACAAACACAAGAGTTAAACAGTTTAAATAAAATTAAATGTCTCCTAAAAGTTAGAATACCTTTGCAGAGAAAGACAATGACCTAATGAAAATATGGAGTGTCAAGATAAGGAAAAGGAAATATGAGAAGACACAAGTCCTCTAGAGGGTACTGTATATGCCCCCTCAGAAGAAATCAGCCAACCTAACAGCTTGATTCAATGGTCTAGCCAGGAAAACAGACAAGAACTTTAGTTTTAATTTTCAGCTGTTTTGTTTTTGATAACTTTCTATATTCCAATTGGAGGAAATGACCATCTGTTCTGATTAATTGATTTCTGTTTATTTTTCTACCATCTCATTCGGCTTGTCTCATTACTAGTATATTTACCTAGTTTTCTTTTGTGTTGTAAAATAACCAAGGTGGTCTTTCAAATAGATTGTTTCATAAGTTGCATGCTTGTTTATTTGCAAATATTTCTGTTTTTCAGAAATGGTTTGAAATTTTCACAAACTGAGATGTGAATGTTCGCACACTGTATCATGAACATCCTATTTAAACTTCTTTTTCACAACAAAATTTTCTTTTGTTTTGTGGTGTTTATGAATTGGCATTCTCATTACTTGTGTTTCAAGACCAGAGTTAACAATCTGTTCTTTGTGAGAACCCCAAGTTAACAGATGAGCCCTTTCTTTCCTCCTGTAATCCAATTTTTGGTATTCAACATTTCTTCTCATCCTTAATTTTGTTAAGGTTTCTAATATAGTAACTAGTGTGAGGCTCAGAGATAGATATGATTTTATCTGTCTCCTATATGTCAAATATAAGTCATGTATAGCCATGTGAGTTTGCCTGAGTAATGAACTATACAGTAGCACTGATGTAATGCGAAGTTCTTCAAGTTTCAGACCATTAAGAGCCTGTACTTTTATAATTTATGGAAGTACCTATACTGTAACCAAACTATCATTGATACAAGCAAAACATTCCTGTATCAGTGAACTCTACATGGACATAAGGACTTACATCATTTATAAAAACCCAGAAATGTGACTTTTATTAAAATTACAATATTTAACAATATCATATTTATAGAGGGAGATCATTAAATTCAATATTTCAAAAACACCTGATAGATTGCATAGCATTTTATCAAGTCATTCACTTTCATAAATACTTAGACAACATTTATTTCATATGAGGTGACAAGTTTGAAAAGATAGTTTAAATGAATCCTGACTATTGATTGAATACAGCAATATTGCTCTAGGACTATAAAAATAGGTAATATAAATCTAGCTTGGTGAATAAGTTTGTGATTGCCTGTAAAGATAGCTTTATTCCTCTCACCAGCCCCATACGTGCTTTGCCGTGGTGTAAATTGCCTGTATATCTTCCAACTTGGCAGTCAAAGTTACATGACTAAATTGTTCATGTCAGTGTGGATAGAAATATTTATACAAACAGGTGTGCAGCTGCTTACAAATTTTATGCTACTTTCATGTTCTAGTTATGAAAATAACTAACATTTAGTCTGATAAAACACCATACATATTTTTCATAACTCTATAAGTATTTTTCAAGATGGTTGAGCAAAAGTATTAAGAAATAATACAGGAGTACTTCTCTTTTAAATAATCATAATAGTATTTTCATAGTTTGGCATTTACTCAAATCTATTTCCCATTAATTGTCTGTTTGTCCCACAATTTATATGATATTCCATGTCTCTGATATTCCATGAAACTGAAAAAAAATATATTTAAAGGTAAATAATATACTCTGGCAATCAAAATAATGAAATATATATTCATTACTTATATTTTTGTTGCTGTTATAAAATGGCATGACCAAGGTAATTTATCAGAGAAAGAATTTATTCAGGCTTATGTATCCAGAGGGAAAGGTTCCCAACATGGTGAGAAAACATAATCTCAAGCTGAGAGAGGACATCTTTAAACACAAGAATGAAATAAAACGTATGGACTGAAAGTGGTAAGTGACTTTTAAGCTCAAAACTCACCCTCACTGACATATTACTTCAGCTAGTCTGCACCACATAAACCAACCCAAATAGCACCCAAAAAGGCGAAGGTATCAATACAATGAGATGCATGTCTCACCCACACCACCAACATACTGTTTGAGTTTTGGTAAAATCTTACATTGTCACTTGAGACAGGAAAGAGGAAAGAGTGAAATAAAAATGTGATCCAATTATGATTTAATTAAAGAAAATACTCAATGATATATGATGCAACTAACAGGTAGTGAACTGAAATAAAGTATGCTCACCAGTGTAAGATACCTTCATGTCCTTCGTGGTATGATTAAGTCTCCAAAGAGTCACAAATAAACAATGAACATCTTCTAGTTTACCCTAACAGTCATAAACTTTACATTGCTCACATTGGCATTTATACTTTACTCTGATGGTCCCACAGTTTTCAAAATTTGGATAATTCAACTTTGATAAAACTGTAAAGATGTGGAATTTGGGTGGAAAATAAAGAACACATTTTTAAAACTATTCACTTTTTTGTCTTTGATATCAGTGAACATTATCATAGAGGAAATTTAGAAATATGAAATTAAGATTATATGTGATTACATGTACATATTAGTTCAATATTGATTTCATGTCTGTGTTATGCAATTTTATTGTAATTTCTAATTTCAATGAGAATTTTATTATAATTTTCACTGTAAAATATTTGCATGTTATTTAATTTGTATTTCAGTGTTATTTGTTGATATTTAAATAGATCCCACAAATTGCACATAAATCAGCAAAACCAGTACATTTTCTTTCCTGTTATTATTTCTTCATTTTCTATTATTACATTTATTGTAACTGTATCATTCTCGCCATATCATTTTTCACTCTTGCTTCTGCCATCCACCTCCCTCCCATTTTTTCCTCATGATCTTATGTCTTTGTTTGTGCTCCATGTATTTTGCTCAGTGTTCTTCACAGGAGTAGGCTCAAGCTTACAGCCCTGTGGTGGTCATCACAGCTTCAGTGAGTTAATGGCTTCATTGTATCTGGAGGAGAGTGAGTGTTAGCATCGCTTCGTTCAGTCTGCTGATTCTGGCTTGAATCCTCTTTCATAGTGTTTTCTGAGTCTTAGGCTAGGTATATAAATGCTCTGCATAGTGATAAGCATTCAAAAGTCATTTATAATCAATGCCATGATTCTATTATATTCAGTACCTTTCACTGCACTGCCGTTCTCTGATGAAGTGTGGGGGTGGTATTTATTTACAGATATAAGTATTGAGTTTAAAAGATACCTGGACACCATATTTAATTAGCAAACCAATAGTTGAAAATTCTTCTAGAGGTTCTATGATCTCTCTAACTATGTTATGACAGAGGATATACAACAGGGCAGGAAATACTTCCTGAGAAGAAGGTCTTGAACCCACTCAGTGAGAAATTGGTTATCATCATCTAAGTTATGTCATTGTTGCATCTTGCCTACCAGGTTCATTTTGTGCCTTCCAGGACTTATAGCTGCATAAAACCATTGATGACTTTTCTACTTTATCAGTCTGCATTGCCTCTTCCAATAGTATATATAATAGTGAACAGGAATAGGGCTTCAAAGTTTAATACCAGCTTGTTTATCTTTGTCTTATATCTAAGTCTGTGGTATATTTAGCAGTATGTTTTTCCAGTATATTAAAAGTGGAATACGAAGAGCATTATTCTGTCTTGTTTTGGGGACATCTGGAGGCCATTGCTTTTTTGTTCCCTGTTGAAATTTATCATTTAGATATAGATAATTTATTTTGAGCATTATAAAGTCTATGATATTTATCAGAACATATTTTCATTCAGACCAGTTGTTTCAGCTTCTCTTTTAACTCCACCCTTATCTACATGCTTCCCACTAAAGCTTGGTTGAAGTTTCTGAACAGTTAAGTATCCATAATGTAGTCTTCTCAAAAAAGGTCAACATGTTGTCGATATGGTTCTTTTGGGGGGGGGGGAGCAATGGAGATTTTGATAACTCTCCACACTCTTATTTGGAGCACAAAAAGTCTGTTGCTTGCCAATGTAAAAAAACAAACAAACAAAGATTAATACATTGCTTATGACCTCTAAAATGTTCTGTAAAGATAACACATTATGTTAAAATGTACAATAGAGTATCATTTTATAATCATATATTGTAGCTTCTATGCTTTCTTTTTAAACACTAATAAGTATAGTTTCTTAACTATATCATCATTAAATTTTATTTAAATCTTTTACTTAGATTTGATGTATTTGATACTTTAAGACTTAATATAATATTATACATAAAGAAAAATATAGAGATATAGAAAAAATATAGAAAAACATCACATGAAATTTTAATGTTAGTATGCGTAGAGGACAAAATAATTATACTACCTCTTCATGGTCTCTAAATGGACTTACAGTTTTTCAGACTGGGTATGTCTCTCTTTATTATAGACTCTATTATACATATTGACTACAAGATCAGTGCTATTAGCTAATAATTTAAAACACAATACAATACAATACAATACAATACAATAAAATAAAGCAAAATAAGGATAGAAAGATCTGGAGGGTAAGGATCTCCACCAAAAAAACAACAGAGCCAAGAAATCTGGGCCCAGGTGGCCTTGCAGAGACTGTTACTCCAACCAAGGACTATGCATGGAGAGGACCTAGAGTCCCTGCTCAGTTGTATAGCCCATTGGCATCTCAGTGTCCAAGCAGATTCCCTAGCAAAGGGAACAGGGGTTGTCTCTGACATTACCTCAGAGGCTGGCTCTTTGATCTCCTCTCTCTGGAGGATACAGCCTTGCCAGGCCACAGAGGAAATGAGACCTGATAGGCTAGGGTCAGATAGAAGGGGAGGAGGTCCTCCCTATCTGTGGACTAGGGAAGAGGCATAGGGGAAGAATAGGGAGGTAGAGTGGGACTGGTAGGAAACAAGGAATGGGTCAACAGCCAGGTACAAAGTGAATAATTTGAAATAAATAATAAATAAAAAGTAATGAATAAACAATTAAAAAACAAAACTTAAAATAATAATTAAAAATCCACTTATTAAAATAAAGGCTATCATATCAACAGGTACCCAACTGAAGTCAATAGATTAAGTCAAATAATTATTCTGACTCTCCATAACCAATTACTGATTTATCTTTCTATATTTTTTTGCCCACCTATAATGAAAAATTACTTCTGATAAATGTAAGAGCATAATATCCATTTTTTCAAATAAATAATGTTTGATTTTGACCTAGTATGATGAATAAAGGCATACAGACATAGATGGGAAAGAATATTCTCTTACATATTGATCATAGATATGAGACCTTCTTGAAATTGAAAATGTATTGATTTAAAATTACCTACAGTTTACACTAAATTCTTTGATTATTATGCTAACCTAATTATATTGACAAATATAATTAGAAAAGCCTCATAGAGGTGTGTTTGTAAGCATATTCTAGAAATGATTAAGTAATGAAGTCTCAGGCATAATTAGTAGTTTGATGATTTGATGAATTCAAAATTCAAGTAGAAAATTGGAAGCTATTGATTGAAGGCTGGGCTGGAAAAGAATTGAGACTCTCCATACTTGCCCTTGAGGGCTATCATCTTGCCTTTACCACCTCCTGTTACAACTTTGTTTCTCTACTTCTATGATGAATGTTTTGATTATCACTTTTACAAGATCTAGAATGACCTAAGAAATAAGCCTATGCCCAAGCCTATGATGGATTTTTATGGAAGAGGTTAATAGGAGAGACAACTCACCAAATGTTGGTGGCACTATTTCAGAGGCTGCTGCCATAGACTGAATAAAAATGAGTAAGTCAAGTGAGTATATATGCTTTTCTTCCTTTGCTTCCTGTCTGTGCATGATATGTGACCAGCAACCTCAGGCTTCTGCAGCTGGGACTTACCTAACATGGTTTTAGTACCTAAAAATGGGAGTCAAAATACCTATGTCCTTTTTTATGCTGTTTCTGTCAGGATACTTGTCGCAGCTATAAGACAAGTAAATAATATATCTTCCCTGAAAGGCATGGATCTAATTGGTAAAAACTGCCACCAAATACTGTCACAACTAAGATTCAGGGAACATTGGAGAACAGTAGGAAGGCAGAATGTAAAATTCAGAGGATCAGGGAGTTTGCTGTGAGATTCTACCTTGTAGTGATGTCAGGAGCTATATCCACAAATTTCATCAACATGACTACCCAAACATGTGCTGAACAAAGATAATAACAGTAGATATGATAAAGTGGATGTAGAAAGCCCATGAGGCTTCAAGAGATGCTGATAATTCAGACAGCTTTAATGGGACTTGATAAGCTAGGATCAGGTAGAAAAGGAGCAGGTCCTCCCCTATCAGGGGACTAGGGAAAGGGCATAGGGGGAGAAGAGAGAAGGTGGGTGGGACTGGCAGGAGAAGAAGGCGGTGGCAGCAGTGGGGATACAAAGTGAATAAAATTTAATAGATAAAGATATAAATTAAATTAAAAAAAGAGATGCAGAAAGTCAGAGAAATAATTTTCTCCAGAGCAGAGCACACAAGTTTTTATGTTTTTCAGCCATGAAAACATATATAATGGCAACATTATACATTCTGAAAAGGATGGAGTTTGTATTTAGGAGTGTGTGTATTTCTGAGTTTGTGCATGTGTATGCATGCATGTAACAATGAAGAAAGAGTCATTAATTCAAAAAGGAGCAAAACAGAGTATATGAGAGGGTTTGGTGGGAGGGAAGGAAAGGGGAAATGATGTAATTATGATCTGAAACGTAGGAAAAAAATCTTTTTTTTTTTTAATAAAAACTGACACAGAGAAATATGGCTGCTTTTATGCCTACCTGACACTGTGATTCTGAAGCCTTTTGGGAAGCTTTTCTGGATAACTCTGGAGACACTTGGACATAGGGTAGTCTAGACAGGGTTCAGTAATCATTGTTTAATGGACAATTCTACTGTGGATTCACGAAGGCAGTATGACAACAATGTTAAGTGCTTAAAAAGACTGTACTCAGAAAATTTTCAATAAGATAAAAGAACATTATTGTCCACTTATGCAACACTCTGTCAAAAATGTCTACATTTCAACCATACCCAGAGATTCCGACTCTCAAAAAGGCTAACTTTAAAGATGACAAACTAACCAGTATAGCAGAAACATTTCAGTGGAGCTGACGCTTAAGGGATGGCAAAATTATTGTTAGTTGCTTTTGGCCAAGCTTATAGTAAAAATTCCAAACCATGAAAGCAGTCAAAATGATTAAAAACCTGGCAGATATTCAAAAAAGGAACAACAAAATAACCAGGTGTAGGACTGGGTACAAAGAAAGGATGAGCACTGAAGAAAGTAGAGCCATATAAGAAGTAAACTACTTTGTATCAGGACAATAAAGATGGCTAGAGAATATGAGTAATTGCTTAGTAATTGTCACAGGGTGAAGCAAAAGAAAACCATAAATTTATTTTTAATGTTTTCCTTTCCCAAAGTGTTAACATCCACCGTGTAGTCTGCTTGGGAAAGTAAAGATTGGCATTATTCAGGTAGTATTTATTTCTCAGACTCTTAGAGTTTGGAGGGGGCCTCCATCTCAATCACAAAAATGGTCTCAACGAGTAACTGGTGTGATGGCAGAGTCAAAAGCATTGCAGGGAGCCCTGTGTAGTTGATACATAATCTGTAAAAAGGGAGCTTTTGGTACAATAGAGTATTCCCAGTGTTTGCGACATTAGGAATATATGTCTGCTAAGGAAAGTCTTAGGAAATAAATGGAGCCAGCTCCTTTATGGGGGACATAAGAAATACAAACAGCATCTCAATAAAGGTGAGATCCCCAACATCCTTTTGAGGTTAAACAAAAACACCTCTAATCCTGGAGGCTAGCCTTAGTTCTATGAGGATTAATGTTTGCCCTGCTCAGGCCAAGTGATGTTTTGTCTCTCTCCTCCATTCACTTGTTCTTGTTTCTTAGAATGTGAGTGTGTACAAGATACCATTGTAAAAGAAACTCTCTTACTTATTTGAGATTTTGCAAAGAAGAATGCATTGGGTTGTGTTTAGAGAGAGAAAATAAAACAATATTCAGAAGAAAGCCAGTGAATCGACTCATCCTTAAGGATGGAGACTCATTAGCACCACTGCAGGCATAAAAAAAGAAGAGGGGATTTACTTAAAGTTGGTTATATTTACACCTCCTTAGACCCCAGGCATCAGGGAAACAACTATTATTTCCCACCATGCTAGCTGTGCTATGTCTTGAGGTATGGTTATATGCAATGTAGAAATTTTCTAGCTTTTATTGCTTTAATATCTGTTTAAACAAAGAATTAGAAGATGGCTTTTGTAGAAATTTATATTGGGGCATATAGAATTGATGGACATGAATGGCCTTATTCAGGCTTTTCCTGCTGAAACAAACTAAACTGAGAATTCTCAACAGAGGAATATTGAATGGCCAAGAAGCATTTAAACAACACCCTT
>JAQQSO010003175.1:0-13778 GCA_028658305.1 Pachyuromys duprasi
TTTTTCATATAGTTCTTTCAATTGCTTGGTTAGAGTCACCCCAAGGTACTTTATGTTATTAGTGGCTATTGTGAAGGGTGTTGTTCCCCTAATTTCCTTTTCGGCCCTTTTGTCTTTGGTGTACAGGAGGGCTTCTTTTTTTTTTTTTGAGTTGATTTTGTATCCAGCCACTTTACTGAAGGTGTTTATCAGTTGAAGGAGTTCTCTGGTTAATTTTTGGGGTCACTCGTGTATATTATCATATCGTCTGCAAATAGTGATACTTTGACTTCTTCCTTTCCAATTTGTATTCCTTTGATCTCCTTTAGTTGTCTTATTGCTGTAACTAAGACTTCAAGTACTATGTTGAAGAGATATGGAGACAATGGGCAGCCTTGCCTTGTCCCTAATTTCAGTGGGATTGATTCAAGTTTCTGTCTATTGAATTTGATATTGGCTATTGGCTTGCTGTATATTGCCTTTTCTATGGTTAGGTGTGTGCCTTGTATCCCTGATCTCTCCAAGACTTTAAACATGAATGGGTGTTGGATTTTGCCGAATCATTTTTTCAGCATCTAGGGAGATGATCATGTGGTTTTTCTCCTTCAGTTTGTTTATATGGTGGATCACATTGATGGATATCCATATATTGAACCACCCTTGCATGCCTGGGATGAAGCCTTCTTGGTCATGGTGAATGATATCTTTTATATGTTCTTGGATTCGGTTTGCCAGTATTTTATTGAGTATTTTTGCATCAATGTTCATAAGAGAGATAGGTCTGAAGTTCTCTTTTTTAGTTGGGTCTTTGTGTGGATTAGGTATCTATGTGACTGTGGCTTTATAGAATGAGATTGGTAATTTTCCTTCTATTTGTATTTTGTGGAATAGTTTAGAGAGAATTGGAGTTGGCACTTGTTTGAAGATCTGGTAGAATTCTGTACTGAATCCATCTGGCCCAGGGCTTTTTTTAGAAGGGAGTCTGTTGATGACTTCTATTTCCTTGGGGGATATAGGTCTATTCAATCTTTCTCCCTGATCTTGATTTAAGTTATGTAGATGGAATCTATCAAGAAAATTGTTCATTTCATTTAGATTTTCAAATTTTGTGGCATATAGGCTTTTTTAGTAAGACCTAATGATTTCCTCAGTGTCTATAGTTATATCTGCCTTTCCATTTCTGACTTTGCTAATTTGGGTAGTTTCTCTCTGCCTTTTTGTTCGTTTAGCTAGGGGCTTGTCTGTCTTCTTGATTTTTCTCAGAGAACCAGCTCTTGGTTTCATTGATTCTTTGAATAGTTTTATTTGTTTCTAATTGATTTATTTCAGCCCTGAGCTTGATTATTTCCAGCCATCTGCTCCTCTTGGGTGTATCTGCTTCTTTTTTTTTCCTAGGGCTTTCAGTTGGGCCATTAAGTTGCTTGTATGAGGTGTTTCAAATTTCTTCTTGAAGACACTTAGTCCTATGAACTTTCCTCTTAGCACTGCCTTCACTGTGTCCCATAAGTTTGTGCATGTTATGCTTTCATTTTCATTGAATTCTAGGAAGTCTTTAATTTCTATTTTTATGTCTTCCCTAACCAAGCTGTCATTGACTAGCAAGTTGTTCAGTTTCCATGTATGTGCAGGCCTTTTGCTATTTCTGTTATTGTTGAGGTCCAGCTTTAGACCATGATGATCAGATAGGATACAAAGGATTATTTCAATCTTCTTGTATCTGCTTGCTTTGTGACCACCTATATGGTCTATTTTGGAGAAGGTTCCATGAGGTGCTGAAAAGAAGGTATACTCTTTTGATCTTAGGTGAAACGTTCTGTAGACATCTATTAGGTCCATTTGATTTAGGGTGTCTGTGAGTGCCCTTGTTTCCCTGTTTTGCTTGTGACCGGATAATCTGTCCCTTGGTGAGGGTGGAGTGTTGAAGTCTCCCATTTGGTTTGTTCTTTCCCAAGGCTTCTGTACCGGGTTCCAGAGGACCAACCATGAAGAGGTGGTAGACGTTTTGGGAGTGGGACCTCCTGAGAAGCCCGGACCCTTAGTTCATTGGAGAATGGATCTTTGAAGGTAATTTTCATCAAAACACCCAAGTAGGCCCTTCCTGATGGTGACATGATCTCTCCACCCTCACCCACACTCCTGCTGTTTGTTCATGAGGCTGCCTTAGAACCTGCCCCATGCGGTGTTAGCTTTGAGCATCTGAAAAAGTGAGCCAAATAAGCTTCTTTTCCTTAAATTACGCTGCCTCATTTTAAGTGTGGAGAAGCCGATTGAGACCCTATTTTGGAGGAATCACGAACTGTCTATTATCAGCATCCTTCGGATGACTCTCTTCAGGTCCTTCAACCAACAGAGGAATGAGAGCTAGCCAGGGAACACCCAGGTTCCAAAGCTCACAAATACCTGAAAGCTGGCTAATGGGGGTGAGGGGGACACAGTGTGATGAAATGGTCTCTCAGCTAACCCACTGAAGGACTGAAAAGCTTTGTCAAAACATTTCTGTGTCAAATCAACCAAATGTCCTTTCTGTGCTCACAGGTGGTGGGGGTAGGCAACAGGGGGGAGGGGTGGGGTTGTTCCCTGTCATTCAGCCAAGAAACAAAAGGGATATTTACTTAGTGAATGTGAAGCTACAAAATAGGACAGGAAATCAGCCCGCTCAACCACACTCACTTTAAAGTTCATCACAGAATAATTAAGGTTATTCTGCATATTGTATGATGATGATTTCCAGAGAAAACACACTTTCTCATTTCAGATAAAGTCTCTACTATGCAGCACAGTGTGCCTTTGCTGGCAGCGATGGAAGTCTTTAAACTGAGGTAGAGTGATTTGTAATGTGTCCAAGTTCAGAAGCCCTGTTTTAATAATGTGCAATCAAAGCCTGGATTGTTGTTAAATATTGTGCCTCCAATGGCTTGCACATTAACACTGACAAGCAATTGCTTCATCGGTCCACCGCTATTAAACATTTACTATTGAATGACTGATTTAAACACATTTAAGTTTCATGCATGGAGGACCATTTTTCATAAACGGGGAAAATGAAAGTCTGCCAAATTCAGATATTATAGCATAAACACTCTAATAGGTCTACATGAATACTATGATTATTTGTAGAAATGACATTTTGATGCCACTATAAATGGTGAATACAGTACACTGGGTGTGCTTTATTGCGGTGTAAATACTTAAATATTAATCTAAGATATTTGAAACTGAATTAGAGGAAGAAAGCATAAATATACACTCAGGGCAAAGGGATGACCCAGAAAACATGAAACCCCATTTGCAAAAGTCAGACTCATCTTGCTGATGCCAGAGAACCTGAAGAACACAAGCAGCAGCAAAGAACAGATGTGAGCTTCTGGGATGTCAGGCCCTGAGCTGGGAATGGGTCAGAATGCCATTTACTCTTCACATTTGCTCATGAAAGGCAGTGTAATCCTGAGCACCCGGAGGAACGCGAGGCAGAGCATAGTTGCTCCCAGGCGGACTATGGCAAAGTGGCAAAGACACTATATGTCCATCCAGGAAAAATTTAAGGTAAAGTGGGAGTTTCTTTTCCTCATCTATCTCCTTGCCTCTTCCTTCCATTCCTTCCTTTCCCTTTCTGATATCTCTCTTTTTTGAAGTATATTTGGAGGAAATGTTTCTAAGTTTTAAAAAATGTTGGGAATAGGGACTGTCTCTGACATGAACTGATTAGTCTGCTCTTTGATCACCTCCTCCTAAGGAGGGAGCAGCCTTACCAGGCCACAGAGGAAGACAATGCAGCCACTCCTGATGAGACCTAATAGACTAGGATCAGAAGGAAGGAAAAGACCTCCCCTATCAGTGGACTTGGGGAGGGACATGCATGCAGAAGGGGGAGGAAGGGAGGGATTGGGATGGGAGGAGGGAGGGAGCTACAGGGAGGATACAAAGTAAATAAAGTGTAATTAATAAAGAATTTAATTAAAATAAAAATATTTAAAAATGTTATTTGTGCTTAGTGATGTTATCCTAAAAATACAAGATTATTTATTTACAGCAGCTTCTTTCATACTTAAGGACTGAGCATTGAGTTCAGAAGATATTGTAAGCACTACATTCTCAACCTACAGAATTTCTATGTTGAAACATACCACAAAAGTGAAAACGACTTAACAAAATCTTCTGGGTCATGAGCAAAGGGACCAAGTTAAGTACAACAAAACATGTACATAAGAAATTAGGATGAAAGCTACCTTAATGTTGATGTATAGATGCTAATATTTTATAATACTACTGTTATTAAATGGAAGCTTTTTAAGAGTTTTTTTTGAGACCAGATAATTTTGGTTTTGTATTAAGATCAGATTTTCAATTTGTAGAAAACTGGAATGAATGTGCTAAACAGAGATAAGGTGTTTTCCTTGAGATGGACAAACTGTTACACGATTCCATATCCAAAAGGAAGTGGCTAAAACCACATCTTCCAGGGGTGAGTCATCACATTGCGTGGCTGGAAGATCTCACTGGAGGAGAGGCCACCACCTTCCTTTTATCATAAAAGTGGCCCTGATTTTCCTTGTGTGTTTTATGTTGTGGGACACTGGTGGCAGAAATGTAAGCCATCTGGCCATGTGGCATCAACATTTAAGAGATTGAGAGAGAAAGAGGGAAGAAGGAGAGGAGAGAGAGACAGAATGAATTACTCCTCTTCACCTAGATTACTTTCTTCTTTTTTTTTTCTGCAGTCCAGGCCCCCACTATTCACACCTGGCCTGGCTGGGTTCCTTATTAGGTTTGTTTACTATGTGTGAGAGTCAAATGAGTGAATTCACCCCAAACCCTTAGTCAGAGTGGCACACACAGAATTGGTTCACTTACTTGTACTCCACAGGGTGCAATGATATAGACTGTCCACTACTGAGCAAAACACAGCTCACTCACTTTAAATGCTAATAGGGAACAGGCTGGAGATCTGCGCACTTCCTGTTTTAAGCCAAACCCACAGCTGTCCCGGTGGAAAACAGGTTTCCACAACAACAGACGTCCAGCACAGAACAGTATTGTCTCTGTTCTTCGTTCAGCTCGGTTGTATTTTACTTAGTGGCATAACTGGATCTCATGGAATTGTGCCATCCTCGTTTAAGTTGGGTCTTCCCACCTTAACTAACCTGATCTACGAATTCCTCCTGGATGTGTGCAGACACCTTCGGTCTTTCTTCCCCACAATAAATCTCAGCTTGGCGAAGAGCACCCCGCCACCTCACTGAGCTGCCAGCTCCCGCACCATTAGCGCCACAGCAGCCATGCTGCTGCTCCTATGCGTCCAGCGCGGGGAAACACGTTCTTCCAGACGAATACTTAACAGAGCAAGGCGAAGCAATACTGAAATGTTCAAGGTACTAACTGAACTAATTACAGATTTCAATTACTACCTCTGAAGCTTGTGGGTCATCCCAGAATAATCTTTTTCACAAAAGATGCATCCACCCCTCACTCACCACGGCAGAACCCTGTGCCTGCACCATTGCGTTCCAGACTGTTTCTACCAAGGGGGTGGGGGGGGGGAATCATAGAAATGTGGATTAAACACGTTCGTGATAACAAAAATAAAATCAAACTCATGTGTGCTCACCTCTTAGTGCCCATCCATTTTAAGATATTTTGTCTTGGAGTTAGAAACGAATTGCTTGTGGAAACTGACGCACTTGTGTAACTCTCTCAGTTGCATACTGCATAAGCGGAGTTTTCCAGTGAGAATCCTTCATGTTTAAAAGGATGTCAAACCCATGCTATTCGAATGCAGATATTTGGCAAATGTTTTCTAAATGAAAGAGTGAGCCAGTAGCACAGAGAGAAAGAGCTGAAAAGTTTTGCTTCCTATGTTAAAATCTCAGATTTCTGAATGGAAAAATAGAATTTAGGTGTGATGGTTAATACTGATGGTCAATCTAGAGTCACCGAATATCCATGTTTCTAAGCCTGCCTTTGAGGGGGTTTCTAGAACAAGTGAATTAAGGGTAGGGATACCCACTCTGAATATGGATGGCCCCATGGAATGGGGGTTCACTAGTAACACAACAAGAGAAAACCACCAAGCAGCAGCATTCACCTCTGTTTGCTTCCTGACTGTTGATGTGCACTGGTGTTCAGACTGCCTCATGTCCCACCTGACATCGCTTTCCACCATGATGGGCTGTGCCCTCAACCATGAGCCAAAATGAACCTTCCCCCCCCCCCAGGTGGCTTCTTATAAGGTGTGTCATCACTTCCAAATGCTTGATAAGAAACATTTCTTATTAAACTGGAGGTCATATTGACAAATATGGTTCTTTTATGTGTGTGACATAATACTGCATGCAGTACAAAATATTTTTAGAGTATAAAGTAGTCCAGAAACAACCAAAAAAAATAGTAATCTGGTATAATATTCTGTTTTGATAAAACCAGAACAGAGGTAAATAAATATATAAGTTCTCCTCATATTAATAAGAGCACTTTTCACTAGTGGAAACCCTTAGCCAAATTTAAGAAAATTACTCTGGAAGCCAACAACATTTTTACAAGGAACCTTTTAACATGGCTGTGAGCAGACCCATACAATGTAAACAGAAGTTGGGACATATCAGTGCGTGTTAGATGATGCAGGCTCAGTTTGACCTGGAGGATCCACACTGACTAGAGCGGAGGGTACAGGGGCAGCTACAAGCCATGGTAACGAAATAAGAGATATAAATTTATATATGTCCTAGCTCTGCTGCTTACCACATCAAGGCTTAGAAAAGAAGTGACACTTGCCAGTTTTCTCGTGTTTAACGTTGGGGGTCATAATGATTCCTACAAAGTGATGTGGTGGCCTGAGAAGAGCATACAGAGCAAAGTGGAGTTTAACAGGTGCTCCTGACAACCAAGGTGGCGAGTGAGTAATCACAAGGCCTTCTCTCTGGCAGCAGTGGACCTCAAACACATGCATGTTCAGAACCCTCAGAAGGACACGCAAAGCCATTCAGTAAGCCCTCGCCCTAGTCCAGCCTTATCTTTTACAACTGTGTAAATGGCCTGGGATCTTGGTAGATCCCTTCCCACGGGTGACCATTCCAAGATTTGTGCCCTTCCAGCCTACTTTCCGCACAGTCCAGTGTTTTATCCTTTCTTTACCTGCTTTGTTTTACTTAATGTCCCCTCCTACAGGTTCATCTACATTATCACAAATATGTTTTTTTTTGCTAAAAGATCTATAGCATACTCTACATATTCTTAATACTTTCCATCATCAGTGGGTACTTGGGTTTCTACTTCTTGACAACATGATCATGTGGATTGCATCGTTAAGACACAGACATTGCTTCGACTGGATGTGTCTAGAAATAGGATTGCTGGGCCTCATGACTGTTCTTTTGTTTCGTTTGCTAGTTTTAGAAAACTCAGCTTTTCTGTAGTGACTCTATCACTGCCTATCCACCCATATTGAGCTTAGGCTATCTTTCCTACAAGTTTTCATAAACACTATGATTTTCAGTTTATTCAATGATAGCTTTGCTGATAGTGCAAGGTTAGTCTCATTGTGGAATTGGTGGTCAAAGGATGCTAACTTGGAATTAGCAAAGGCACAATTCTGGGGACCTAATGTACATTACAGGTATTATGGGTGGGTTAGGAAACTTAATTGGTTAATAAGTAAATAATCAACATTTCTATTAGTCATCACACTATATAAATAGGATTTAGTCAGTCTTTTTCAATTAAATACTTTAAAAATGATAAACAAGTGAATGAATAGTAAATAAGCAGAATGTTATGTGACTGACATCAAGAAGCCTCATTCCCAGATAGAATCTGTATTATCTTCTGTGGACCATCAAGACAGTATAGGACCCTATTCTGCAGTTATTTACTAGGTATCTCACTACATGTCATCATGCCCAACACAATACTTGACACACAGATTGCATTCTTAGAAATAGCTCTTGAATTGATCTGAGAAATTTTTCATCATTACAGTGATGTATGATTATGAAATAGGAATAATCAGTTTCTTTGGTATTTAAAAGTGCCATTCCAAAAATGAGAAATATATTGCAAGAAGCCATACACTACATAATGAATGTGAGAAAGGATTTTAGTAAACAGTAATGCATTAGAGATGCAAGCTCAATACAATGAGGGAACTGATACATCAGTAACAAGTAGATTCCTCAAAAGAGTAATGGCGTTTAAGTTATGTAAGTTTACAGGGACACCTTCTGAACTACGGCTAAAATACAAATCTATATGATTATGTCTAAAACCTGGAGAACGGAAGTTATCCACGGGCCATTTTTAAATTGATGAAAGCTAACAAATTAACCACAGCACTGTCTGAGCACTGTCTGGTTGTCTGTTACAAAAAGCTTTCATGGTGATTCATCCTTTCTCAAAAATAGGTAGCAATGGGAGGGTCTGTGGGAGGGGAGGACATTATAGCAATACATTGTATGAAAATATTTCAATTAAATAAATATTGAGGCAATAAAAATAAACTTTAAAAGTCTCAAAAATAATAGGTAACAATAATCATACCAAGTATGAAAGGCACCAAAACCTCTCTTTATAAAACTTTTCAAGTTTCTTGAATTGGTAAAGTAGATGCCATGGATTCATGTTCGCTTCTCAGAGCAGGAAGAATTTTGCCTCCCAGAGGGAATATATTTCTATAGACCTCAGTGCTTATTACAGGCCGGGGGAGACAACTAGCCATGTACTTGATAGAAAGGACGACTCCTCTAAAAATTGTTACATGGCAGCCTTTTTCTTATAGATGGTTTTGTGTCCCAAAATATCCATAAGACTGAGGTTGAGAAACTAAGATGTAAAATATCCACTGAAGATTGGGAAGAGATATGAGCACATGAATGTGTTATTTTATGAACAAGTTTACAAGTAGTCTTAAAATTCAAGTGAAATGAATACTGAAGGATACGTAAGAACCTCATAGCAACATCATTTATAATGGGGAAAATGTGAAACTACCTAAATGGGCCATTGACATAGATACCTAAATAAAACATGTTATACCCTTAAATCAAGGGATGCTGCTGAACAATCATGATCAATACACACACAGAAAAAGTGACTTAAGATAACTTCACCAACACATAAGGAAAAGGCACCTTGAGAAACACGCTTTATGGGTGTCCTCATAAAAAATTCAAAAATGGCCAAAGCAGAGCAAGAGTACATGAAATGTAGACAATATTTTCTGGCTAAATGAAAAGCAAAAGAGGGAGGAAATCACAGTGTGGAACTGTGTTTGTGTGAACTTTGCACAGGAAGCCTCCTTCTCAATAGGCCTGAAGCCATACTTTCAAATCAGTTTAGTTAGAGTAGAGTTGATGCACGTTAAAAAAATGTGTCAGAATTAATTCATAAATAAGAATGCCATCATTCACATTTATGTCATCAACATTATTTACCTAAGAATTTTTGTTCCTTAGAAGAATTTCCAACGCCCTTCTTTTATGTTTTAACTTATAAATTAAAATGTACATATTTATGGAATAAAATATACTTAACCAACGTACAATATATAATGTTCACATTGAGCTAATATCTTCAAGCGTTTATCTTTTATTTATCATAAAACATTCAAAATCGTTCATTATACCCACTTGGAATATTCTGTGCATTGCTACCAATGGTCATATTACTATTTAAGGGAGAACCAGAACGTTTCTCTCCTAATTGGAGCACAGCATCCACTGTAAAACCTTTCTATGACCCTTCCTCCCTCATCTCACCTGAATAGTACTGATCATTTCTCTTACCATGTGGAATTTGTCTTTCCAAGCCTGGCTTATTTCACATAATTAATATTCTTAGGTTGTGGCGGGTTGTTTTGCCTCAGAAAATAAACTGAGTTTGAACCTATGATATCACACAGCTTTCTTTTGCACAGTATTCCTGATGTGGGCAGGCCACATCACACCTGTAGTCTGTCCCACACCTGCTGTAGTATGCCTCTTGTGATTGGGTCAGAGCACACCTGTGTTCTATTGAACACCGTCTAGAGATGTTCTCCTACAGGAAGCTTCCCACTACCCATACTGCACTCGCAAGAAAGCTCCTATCTATCTTTCTCTCTCTCTTCTTTTCCCCATAATGAACACGAGCTCAGTTTCCCCAGCATATCCTTTTATACAGTTAACTTTGAAATTCATCCAATTTATTCTTCACCTAAAACACTCTTGTAGAAATCCTGATAACTCCTGGGATTCAACCAGCTGTGTTTCATGTTGACAAGAATATTACCTGTTTATATGCAGAGCCCACAATCCAAAATACATGACACAGGAGTATCATTCGTCAGAAGGTAATTTAGTTACACAAATTGAGAACAAGTGGATTTATACACATAGAAATAAGCTAAGGTGTCTTTTAATCTTTGAATAATTTTCTACATTCCCTAGTTTTGAATTTGACAAAATGATCCTCCCAGTTCACACTTTCTTTATTTTTTTAAACCATGGAGATAACCTCTGAACTGAAATTCTACTGGAAGGAAGTTGAAGAAACTCACATGGCTACACAAGGACCTGTTGAAGAACCCAGCAATTTCCTCGGTATCTTATGAGAAGCCTGAGGGTGAGGGACAGCCACAGGTAGGACCACATCTGAAAGCTGTATTACCCTCCTATGGCTTTGTGCCCTTGGTTCCTGAGAGGAGAACACAGATTCTTTCTGTGGTTATCCAGCTGAGTAAGCCAACTAAAAGATAACAAAATCAACACAACACAACACAACACAACACAAAAACAATAATTACCAATAAAACAAAACTGGAAAAAATGTAATGAATTCTAGGAGGTGCTATGTGTAGTAATTATAATGAAATGAAAAGTAGAAAACATAAGTTGTGCTGTACTGTAACTCTTATAGGATATTGTCTCCTAAAGCATTAATCAACTTTTCTATCAATAGGCCAACATGGCTGCCATTTTACTGTCAGTATCCACAACACTTGACGACTACTTTATGCCTTTCATGTGAACCATCTCAGTGAATCCCAGTAGTGGTGCCGGAGTGTCTGATTTAAACAGGAAAAATAAGAGGCTTCATCCACTTATCTAGTGCTAAACCCACACACTGAGTGTGGTGGAGCCTGTAATCATGATGGACAAGTCTGACAAGCAGCAAGCTCAACAAAGTTCTAGATTCTGGCTGCTGTAATTCCCCATTGCTGATTACTGGGTACTTCAACTTTGAGAAAAGCTCAGAAGCCAAAGGCTCTAATCCACCTCTAAAGAAGATTTTCCTCATACAGTTTAAAAGATCCTCCCTCTGGGAGTGTCTGTCCACTAAGACATGTAAATCAATGGTTGTAGGAAAGTCATAGGAGACATGTCTATATAATCAGCCAATGCTAGCCTGTGAATTACTTGACTATGAGATGATGTAATAGTGAGGGGCACTGTACAAACACACACACACACACACACACAGTCCAACTCACGTATTCAAACTAATAGTAAAACACTGAGCTGACCAAAAATTAGATGTCTGCCTGTCCAATGAGCACTTGTTGTTAGGATTCTGTGACCTTTGTTCTGGTATGTGCGGTAAAATCAAAAAAACCATGAGATCACTTAAAACTTTGTTTAAATGGGAGATTTTGGGGGAATATTTTTCTGTATATACATATATCTGAATGTATTGTATTTAATTTTAGATAAATATAAAATCATATGATTCTTTGAGGTCTATCAATGCTGTGTTATTTGTTCCTTGACCCTTCTTTTGTATTGACCTCCCTCCCAAGATGGAGTCCCGTCCCCATTTTTTGTGTCTCTTGTTGCATATCAACTGTATCCTGCTAAACGCCTCCCAACACCAACTCATCATGGTCTTGTATTTCCCTGGTTTCTGTGGTTACTCTATGTTGTACACTCACATCTGAAGATTTTGAACTAGGAACCACAGATGAAGGAGAACATACAGCATTTGTTTTACTGGAGCTGGGCCAACTCACTCAACATAATATTTTCTAGGCTCATCCTAAGCCTGCAAATTTCATCATTTCATTTTTCTTTGCAACTGGATAGTGTTCCACTGTACATATGCACCACTATCTCATTACTGACTTATTCGAAGAAGCACATTTTGTTTTCATTCCCTGGTTATTATGAATAACGTGGCACTAAGCATTGCTGAAAAATACTTGTGGAATATAATATCAGGCTTTTTGGGCATATTTGAAGGGGTGGAACAGCCGGGTCACATGAAAGATTGGGAGGGGAGGGGTGCTGTGGCTGTTATTTTTGTTTGTTTGTTTAGTATTCTCCATACTGATTTCCAGAATAGCTGCACCAATTTGGATTCCCACCAACAGTGAATGAGCTAGATCTAACCTGAATTGTCTTCATGATATCTAGTTTCTATGGCATCAGATTATACCATGTAATGTGCCAAGAAAATGATGTAGTTAATAGTCCTACACAGCTGCAATACCGATGAACCAAAAAATTGAAAAAGGCATGGCAAGGTAGCCATAATGGAATGTACAGTTGGTGGCACTCAAATATTATTGGTAGCCAATAGTTGTTTAACTGAACTTAGGATTTACTCATATAAGAAAAACCATCATGGTATTAGAAACCTAGCCAACTTTCTGGAGCTAGTGATGGCATGGACCTTAGAAAAGAATCTACTTATTTTGTTTTACCAGCATAACTCCTTAATACATTCTAAATCCTATACTTATATTTACAGATAGGTGTAGTGACTACCCTTCATGAAAGAAGCATCTCTTTACAATAAATGGAGACCATCACAGAAAAACACAACTGAACACTATGCTAAGATCAACATATTGTGGGAATCCAAGCCCCAATAGCTACATCTATATCACAGCTCCTGCATCTATGGCTGTAGAAAGATTGTAAGAGCCAGGATACCAAGAAGTCTGTGAGGAAACAATCTGAAAAAATGTCTACAGAAACAAGACCAGATCATTGGCAATATCAGTATTATATTTGAACACCATGGACTAAAGCTAGACCTCAACAACATTGGAAATAACAAAAAGCCTACACACATGGAAACTGAACAACTTGCTACTCAATGACAGCTGGGTTAAGGAAGAAATAAAGGAATTAAAGACTTCCTATAATTCAATGAAAATGAAGGTACAACATATCCAAATTTATGGGACACATTGAAAGCAGTGCTCAGAGGAAAATTCATAGCACTAAGTGCCTTCAAAAAGAAATTTGTAACAAGCAACTTAATGGCCCAACTGAAAACCCTAGAAAAAAAAAAAGAAGCAGATACACCCAAGAGGAGCAGACAGCTGGAAATAATCAAACTCAGGGCTCAAATCAATCAATTAGAAACGAATAAAACAATTTAAAGAATCAATGAAACTAAGAGCTGGTTCGTTGAGAAAATCAACAAGATAGACAAGCCCCTAGCCAAACTAACAAAAAAGCAGAGAGAAACGGTCCAAATCAGCAAAATCAGAAATGAAAACGGGGACATAACTACGGACACTGAGGAAATCCAAACAATCATTAGGTCTTACTACCAAAGCCTATATGCCACAAAATTTGAAAATCTCAATGAAATGGACAATTTTCTGGAGAGATTCCACCTACCTAAATTAAGCCAAGATCAGATAGGAAGATTGAATAGACCTATATCCCCAAGGAAATAGAAGAAGTCATCAACAACCTCCCTACGAAAAAAAGCCCTGGGCCAGATGGTTTTAGTGCAGAATTCTACCAGACCTTCAAAGAAGTCCTAACACCAATTCTCTATAAAGTGTTGCACAAAACAGAAATAGAAGGAAAATTACC
>JAQQSO010003176.1:0-13776 GCA_028658305.1 Pachyuromys duprasi
ACTATAACAGAAAGATTTGATACAGTTTTAAACAGAAGAGGAGAGAAAATTCAGGTAGCTCTCCACTCCCAAATTTTTAAAAGATCACTTTTTCCAAGGGGATAATGTGACAAATTGATTTATTTTAAAAGACCCACTGAAATGTTTCAGACAAGATAAAGTTTCCATAAATTGTTATTCATATATATATATACACACACATATATATGAGTTAACAATTATTATTCAAATGTAGACAGACTAAACTTCACGATGACTGCATGAATCTTATTACCTAATAGTTTTAGGAAGGACTGAATTCATGGCTTCTCTGGTCAATTTTCACAATGAAAATGAAGATCAAGTTTTAGAAATACTAATCATTATATATAAACCATAACAGTTTATAGACGCTTATAGGTTCATAATTTCAGGTTTAAGCACTATTGCAGTGAGTTTCAGAGCCTTATGTTAAGCTGGTACGTGTCCACTGAGCTATGTGCATAGCCTTTACATTTTTTGAAGAGTCAGAATCTTATATTTCCTAGGTTAGCCTTGAACTCACTACACAGCCAGGAATGGCATCAATTTTGTTACCCCTTGGGCTCTGATATATGCAAAGATAATTTTCTAATCATTTTCTTGAAACTGGGAAAGGATGCTAGAAAAAGCTCATATTGAAAAGTTATAATCAGCTGTTCAAATTTTTATTTTTAAAGTAAATTATGAAAATTTTATTTACAATGTCTGTAATTATTATGTTTAATACACTGTCATTTTAAGCTGGCATTAAAAATATAAAGAATGTTAAGATTATGAAAATAAAAAAAAATGATAAAGGTCATGACTGCTTTGATTTTGCTAAGTCTACCTAAAGGTCTGTAAATTCTAGGAGAACCAAAGTTCCCTTCCAAAACTTGAAAATTGAAACAAGGACTGGTGTTCAGTGAAGCTCTTTAATTGACTAGATACAGTATATACATTATTGGGTAAATATCAGTCTATACATCTACCTACATATCTATCATCTATCTATCTATCTATTATATATCAATTAGCTATCTATTTCTATGCAGAAAGATAAGGACAGATTTTTTTTTAGCATCCTTAGGTCTTAATTTACATATTTTATATAATTTTAACTACATTCTGTAGATTCAAGTACTCTGTAGTTTTGTTGCCAGAGAGCATTCTGAGGTTACCTATAATGACAGGATATGTACTATTGCTTATAAGTAGAAGAGAAAAATGCGACACAGATAAAAGGAGATGACAAGTCTATACAATCAGAACCAATGATGCTTTTTCTGATGTTAACACTGCTGATTTGTGGCGGGGATGAGGGATGCTGATTTGGAGAGATTGGGGGACAGGGGCAGAGAGAAGCATTTTCTTCTCTTCTATGTTTACATGCTACAGAAGAGAAAACAGAATGAAGCAGTAACCTGCCACCTCTCTGTCACTGCTATCAGATTGCTTTCTGTGTCATTATTTTCTCCTTGAAACTGCATACAAACAACAACCGCGCTTCTCTTGTTATGTAAATATATTTACATAATATAATACACACAAAATAAAAATTCTCCTTAAAAATTGGGAGGTTAACATGTCAGTTTCTTTTTTCTAGTTCCCTGAAATGGAATCCATGTGTCACAGCATAATAATTACAAAGTAGAAATACAGGCTAGCATGAAAATGATCACAAATGTAGGCCCAAACTGTGGGGGTGCTGGGAGTGGGGCTTCTCTAAATTTACCTGAAGCCTTTGCAGGTGAAACCATCTCAAACTGTCTAACCCCCCTTTCTATGTCAGCCTTCTATGATGTTTTTAGCACCGCTTACATGCTGGCAGCCTCAAGCTGGTCAACAATGAAGTTACATAAAACTGCAGACAGGACCGTACCACGCCACAGACAAAGCACTTATGCAAACAGCTGGCTGTGTTCCCATAGACAAAAGATAACCATCGACTCCAGTTTAAACAAACCGTGGTGTAAATATGTAAACACTCCATGCAGCATTTCAGCTAATATTACAAAGATTTCCATCCCCGATAGAGAGCAGTATAAATGGCGCTCTTTATGTTGAGAAGGCCAGACAGTCATAACGGCCTCGTAAGCATCTTTACTTGCCTCTAATCTTGCTCGTATCCCTGGTCCTCTCCCAGACTAAACATGGTCACCCTGGATTCACAGTTCAAACACGCCCTGATTTTCTTTGGCTCACTCAGTAATTGCGGCCTCCTCGGCTCCACTGCGGCTTTTTGTGGGCAGGGATGGTGTTTGCATTTGCTTGGCTGAATCTTTAGCGTTTAACATAATGCTCGATGTGAATTATTGTTTGCTTACCTCCTAATATGCTATTTTCTGTTTGGTCTGCTGTGTGAAGTGTTAGCATTAGCTTTTTGCATTTTAAAGAATTTTATTTGTGTATGTGTGTGTGATGTATTTGTGTATAGTGCATTCTTACATGTGTACTTAAACGGGTGTACTCATGTACACCAGAGGGGAGGGTCTTTGGTTTCCTGTTCCATCACTCTCTGCTTTACTTCTTTGGGACAGGAATTCTCCCCAAACCTGGAGCCTGCATTTTTGCTGCTAAGGAGGCCAGACAGCAAGTCCTGGCGATTCTCTTGTGCCTGCCATAGAGCAGGTGTTATAGCATGACTGGCCATGCTTGCCTTTGAAATGAATGGTGGTGATTCAAACTCACATCCTCATCCTTGCAAGGAAGTTTTTTTGTTTTGTTTTGTTTTTTGTTTTTTACACACTAAGCCACCTATTTAGTCTCTCATATTGCTTTTGCAACTAATTTTTACAAAGATTATTGACTTAGAAGATGTTAACTATAATGTGATATTTTAGTGTCAGAAAACGACAGAGACAGAGGAAGCACACACACACGCACCTGCCTGTTTTGATTGCTAGACTGCACAGTATTGTGGACACTGTGTTTTCTCCAGTGGCTTTCTCAGAATAGTTCCAAGAACTTCAAACATTGCCTTTAATCCTCTTGTTATCTCTGTGATATGTGAAACATTTCCAGCATCACCCTTTGACAGCTCTGGAAGCTGGCAGTTCTGAGAGGCAGAAGCCCAGACGTATTTTCCATTCCACTAAATGCTGGCTTCTAGTTTTGGCCTTCACTCATTTTCATTTGAGCTCATTAATGCTGGCCTTCCTCAAGGACACAGGTTAAAGCTAATATCTGTGACGTTTTCTTTTTGTTATCCCACAGAGTAAAAATCTGCCTTTTCATGTTCCGCACATCTTCAGATCGCAAGAAAAGACATTCAGTGCTGAGAGAATAGGATTCGAATATTACTGTATTGCTCTTTCTTTGGTCTCCCTCATCGAAAATGTAAAAAAAAAAACACACACACACACAAAACCTTTTGCAAGGTGATACCAACCTTAACTAGAATTCAATTATGAACTTATAAGCAACCCCCTCCCCCAAAAGAGAACTTTCCTCCGAAATTCTTATCCATTGAGCACAGTTAGCGCAGGGCTGACTACCGCACCGCCACATGCAGCGCAAAGGTGAATGACTGCAGCACACACCTGGCACACTTTTGTCTCCAAACATGCAGAAATGCCCGCCCGTCTGTAAGTGTGCATGTGTGTGTGGGGGGGGTGTTTTCCACAGAGACGAAGAATAATGTCTTGGGACTGTATTAGTGTACTGGGACTTTTCAAAAAATTTAAAAATATCCAAGTTCTAGAATCTCAAAGGATCTTGGAAAACCACTGGTGCCAAATCCAAGGACACACATTGCTTTTTAAAAGACATGGTCTTTAAAAACTAGAAGTCGGTTTGTCTGTGAAATGGTAGGGACAGCCATTGCCTACCAGCAGGGGCCCCTGCGTCTCTTTTATCATTGGCACTGATGTTGATGAATCTTCAACTTCTAAGAATAACAGCTTTGCCTGCAGTGAGGCCTCAACTGTGCCATGAAACTTCAAACCAGTACTGAATGATGTTTAAATCAAATGCGTTTCATAGAAGTACTTTTAATTTTATTTTTATAAGTGGATATATTCTGAATAAATTGCACCAGGGCTTTTTTTCCCATGCTAAGGGAAGGTTTCAAGTATATGGAAAACAATCTGACAACTAATATAGGAAGTGAGGAGACATTGTTAAATCTGGGAAGTCCTCACCATGGCGGAAGTGAAGGAAAAATACTCAAAACGACGATCCTTCTAACCTGCAGGGAATCCTTTCATGAACCATTTTGAGGTCTTGCTTTTGTTTGAACAATTCCAGGAAAGTTGCTCTTGTAATTTCCAGAACTCTGTTGGCAGCCTTTCAAGGTCGCTTTGCCTTTTGCTGTGTGAGGAGGTCCATGTGGGCTCTGTGCTGAGAAAGGCAGCCCGTGGCCATAGTGACTGCTGCTGCCCCAGGCCGCTCTTATCACTCGTGGAACTGGCACCTTGTCAAGTGTTACTGAAGAGCCCTTCTCTCTGCAGTGCTTTGCTTAAGGGCGCCAGGCTGCAAGGGTCCTGCCAGCCATCCTCTCCCCCTCTCTCTTTCCCTCCCGCCCCCGTAAGGGTGAAGTGTTTTTTCTTCAGGGACATGGAAATACTTCTCTTGGGGAAAGGTGTAAGGACACAGACCAATTGCCACTTCCGAGGGGTGAAAATCGATCCCTTGGTGTGCTTATCTTCATCCACTTCTGACTTTACTGATTTTCCTCCGCTGGATTCCCCAGGAGAGAAAAGGAGAAAACTACTGATCTGTGAGCCTGTGGTAACAAATGAGTGACAACAGATGGACCTTAGCAAGATGAACTTGTTAAGAGCCTCAGTTCATGAGGAGGGTCAGAGATTGCTGTACTCAATATCACAGAGCAGACACAGCAATTGTCCAATCACTCAAATGCCTTGCAAGAATGCACATACAACATATGTCTTTGTTAATACATTGACTGTTCCACCCATGCATCCATCCATGCATCCATCTGTCCACCTAGTAAATATTGAGTGTTGGTTAAAATGTGTTGGGCATTATTCTAAGCATAGTGTTATGACAATGAAAAAAGGCAAGCCAAACCAATCAACTAACCAAACAACCAACCCCAAAACAACTTTGAATCTCTTCACTTTGGAAAACCAAACATCCCACACTCTCTACATTGTTACAATGGAATAAAATTCTGCATCATTTCCCAAATGTTTTACTTTTTTTTTTAAATAAAAAATATTGAACATGGAAATTTTTCTCTCTGTGTGTTGAATTGGTAGAATTTGAATCTAAGTATTTATCACATGTGGAGGAAATAAACTTTAAACAAAGAAGCAATACATTTTACCATGTATGCAGGCTTTAAAAATAGTGCTAAGCGGGCATGGTGGCACATGCCTGTAATCCCAGCACTCAGGGAGGAAGAAACAGGTGGGTCTCTCTGAGTCTGGAGACCAGCTTGGTCTACAAAGCGAGTCCAGAACAGCCAATGCTAAGGCTATACAAAGAAACCCTGTTTCGAAAACATCACACACACAAAAAGACAAAAAAGTGCTAATTACAGTACTATTGAAGATACCAATTTATTCAAGGATGAATTATTATCCACATCTGTTTGGAGTTCTACTGCTTATCTTTGCAATATTAGATGTCCATCCTTTATGCATTTTTTTCCCAGCTGTGTTCTGTCTCATAACCTACAAATAGAATAGAAGCCCATGGAGAAGCCTGCTTATTTTTCTGCCCAACTCTACAAAGGGCTACAAACTATTCCTCACTGTGCCCCCCAGGAGAGTCATTCCAGTGAACTCACTCTTTGCTAGGTCCCTGATCTCCAGTCCCTAGTGACAGCAGCTGCCTCCACCTGGAATCTTTGCATGTCTTATGCAATTTGCTAGAAAGGTTTCTGGCTTCTCTTCCCAGACCCATTTTACCTGCAGACTAGGTCATAGAGCTTCTTCCCTTTGCCACCCTGATTGCTTTTCTGCTCTAGATGATTTCATCACCTCCTCTCTTGGCCAGCTTTTAAGGTTCTCACCTCCTACAGGTACCAATTCAATTCAGTAGCCATCGCAATGACAAAGTTAATGACAATGCTTCATAATTGCCTTTGGAAATGGTTTTACAAGAAGGTCTCATCCAATACTAATTCTTCAGTGTCAGAGATGATTCCCATTTGGCAGAGTTTTCATTGACTCTGAGAAAATGCCTCTGATTGCCTCTAAGCTGCCCCACTTGTGAGGGGAAGCACCAGACTAGAGTCAAGTTGTGAATTCTAATCCACTTATGTAGTTCATGCTCCTTTTCATAGCACATTCTTTGCTCTACTAGGCTCAAGTCTACTTTTGAGAACTACCACTTTCCCACATCTCCTCCCAACACACCCCAGTACTCCTGCTCTCCACGTTTCCCCACATTTCATCCAGCTTACCTTGCTAGGACCCCATGGTATGCTCAAGTGACTATTCCTTCATGCTCACCTCCTGAAGAGGTCCACCGCACAGTTGGCTTTTCTTTTTCTGAAATATTTTTCTTAGCAAGGGGTTGGACCTGGGCTTCCCAATCTCATTTTACATCAAATAATTCTTCATTGTGAGAGGCTTTCCTGTGCATTATACAATATTCAGCAGCATAGATACTGCTAATAAAAAAATCTTTTGACATTTTAAGATGTCCCATAAAAAAGAAAATGGCCCTAGGCTGGGAACTTCTGGTTTAATTTGAACCTCTGGTTTAATTTGCCATTATTCTGGGACACAAGTGTTTCTTTCATGAGACCTAAAGTTAAGGGCATCACGTTGTACTATGACTAACCTTGAAGGTGTTCTGCACAAAGACAAAACTCAACATAAGTTATACTTGTAGATCTCTTGGGCAGCTGATTTCTTCAGAGTTGAAACATCCCTTATCCCCTTACACCTACCCCTCCAGGAGGGAGAAAGGATGCTCAAAAGACTCAGGAAGTAAACAAAACTTACAAGGCTCAGGAAACTTCTGACCCTTAACAGGATTCCACAAGGCCACTCTTCAAGGGAAAACAACTACAGCAGAGGTCCTGGGACTCTGTGATGAAACCTCCAGGCTACGTGAAGCTATCTTTGCATGAGCAGGGTCCTTGGTTCTGTTCCCAAACACTTGCCATACATACACACGCGCGCGCGCGCACACACACACACACACACACACACACACACACACACAGAAAAGGACTGTTCAAATAAAAACTTGCATAAAAAATTTTCATAGCAGCACTCTTCATAACAGCCAAAAGCAGAAACATTTCCAATAACCATTGATGAACTAATAAATGCATGGATAAAGTGTAGTATGTCCAGATAAATACTGTTTATTCTCTAAGGGAAGGTGTGGTGGTGTATGTCTTTAATTTCAGCACTTGGGTTGGAGGCTAAAGAAGGAAATCTCTGAGTTCTAGGCCAGCTTGGGCTACACAGAAAGTTCCAGGCCCTGTCTCCTTTCTCCACCCACCAAAAGTTAGACATAAAAGGCCATGAACTACAAGATTTTGCTCCTGAGAAATTTATGAAATAGATAAATTCAGAAATAGAGAGCAAATTAATGGTTTCCAGGGATGGGAGAGGGAGTTATGGAAGGTAACTTTTCAAGCATGAGAAGTTTTCTGAAGGATGAAAATGTACCTTTCTTTTTAAAATAGTATCTTTCAGTCTCCAAAAGTTCCATACATTTATACTTTGTATACTTGTCATATCCAGGACAGATAACAACACAAAGTAGATACTGGCGAACGTGGAAATATTGTGGGTATAGTAAATGTTTCTCAAGTACAGGTTTAAGGTGGACAAAATGGTGACATTTATACTGTGTGTATTGGTTCATAGCAGAAGGAGGCTATGTAAGGGGCTCAAAGCAAATGCAGAGTAGGGCTTTGTGGTCAAAGGCAAGGATGACCTCCATAAAGATGGAAGCTGAGGGGACTGGCGTGGCTGGGGGATTGCTGAGACACAGCTCTATAGTACCAATCCCACAATAATTAATCAAAGCACAAAACAGGCTTTCCTAGGAGACCAAACATTCCCAAATCTTTTCAACTAATGACTAGTAACTGAACATATAAAGTAGAATATCATATTCTCTGAACACTACTATAAAAATAATTTTTTTGTTACTTTAAGGTACATACTCATTTGGATCACTCTACCACCATCATCAAAACAAACAAAATGAAACAAAACATATGATTTGCAAATATTGGGTCCTTGTGAAGAAGAGACATAGGGACCTGTACAACATATTTATTTTTTCTGTATCCAAAGCAAATCCATTCATCATCACTGTATGAACTAGGTGCAGTTTACTTTTGATTTATTATAGCAGTAAAGTACAACATTCAAGACAGTTTATAATAATCCAACAATTATTCACATATATCCAATTACTCATATAGAGATCAACAGCTGTGTGTGTGTCTTGCAGAAGATGTCCACTGACAGGCAGCCACAGTGGGATCTGTCAGCAAGACAGACTGCTGGTGGAGTGATGAAGTGCAGCCCCACATAGAAGAGTGCTACATGATTGTGTTTTAAACTTCACCGTGCCTATTTCTACAATGGGAGGGTTAGAGGTTACCCCAGCATACCATCTTTCAAGTCTTCAGTTCCTAGATACTTTGCACTCTTTGAGTTTTCTCATTATGGAACTAAGCCATATCAGCTTGCACAAGTTTTCCCTTACGAACTAAACAAATAGGGTACCATCATGCAGTTAGACACCAATGGCTCCCAAATAAACATATCTTCATTTGGGAAAACCTTCAAAATCTGGCTGAATTCCGACTCAGCAATCTGTCACACTCGATGGGAAAAGATGGCTTCCAGTGGTTCTGCATTGTAAGGTCAAGGCCAACATTGCCAAGAGAAGGTAAACTTACATATTTTATAAGAACAAAGCTGTAATTCTGACATGTGAGAAGCCTTTGCATTATTTCAATCAGTTAATGTTGGCTTGGAAAGCATGTTAGTTAGGTAAACAGACTACATTAACAAACATAACAATCATGTACTCTTGCTATCATCAAATGAAAAGAGAATAGAGCCAGTATCTTAAATCCCTTCTAATTGTGGTAGCAAAGTTAAACCTAAAATGTTTAGAAGTGTATATTACTTTCTATATGCTCTGTATTCTAGATTATTCTATTGTATAGTATTCTGACAATAGATTTAAGTCAAGAAGTGTTTGTTTCAAATTAGGATTCAGTCTAATATACACAGTGTTTTTTTTAGGTACAATACAACTTTAAAAGACAAGTAATCCATTAAACATTTTGCTTTTGACTTCAGCCTGGGGTGTCAGCATCCGATTATTTTGTTGGAAATTCCAAACTCCTTTTACTAAAATTTCAAATCTATCTCTTAAAATTAAGCAGCATTTCATGACTTCTCAACCTTTGCCATCATTTCCTACAGCTTCTGATGCCCATTCTGTTGGGATTTTATTGTTCCTCCATTTTTCTTTTTCGTTTTCTGGGTACTAACTCTTACTTTTCCACTACAATAATGGAAACTTTGGATCAACAATCCCAGAGGCCCGAATAAAATTGAAGTCCTATCAATGACTAATTTATGTGAGCTTCTTAAATATTTCTGTCTCAAGTTATTTCTTTGAAAAAAAAAAGAAATCAGTATAGATTTGTAAATGGATGATGTGAAACACTTAAAGAGATATGTTATCACGTATTATAGATTGTGGGTAAAGAGAGGTGACATACAGATATATAATAGATGGCAGATAAATGATATTTAGGATACAGCAGTACCTGCAGAAGCTGGCCTGTAAAGATTGTGCTCTTAAGCCATCAGACTAGATCCCGCTGGTCCCCCACTGCACGTCTGAGAGTTAGTACCTAATATCTTGCATGGTATCACTGTATATAAGTCATCTGTGCTGTCTTTAACAAACATTAACACTCACTTCAGATAATACAATAATTGTTTTTTTGTGATATTTTAAATTTTTATTTTTGATTATCTGTATGTGTATATGTCTGTGTGGGTGTATACGCTTGTGAATGAAGTGCCCACGGAAGCCAGAAGAGGGTATTGGGTCCCCTGGAGCTAGAGTTACAGGTGATGGTGAGCTACTTGCCAGGTGATGGGAACCAAACCCAGTATCTGTTTTTAATCTCTAAGTCATCTCTCCAGATACTATGATATTTCGTTTTGGCGATTCCTTGTGCCCTTATTTTGAAAGGGATTACAAACACAGAACAATTTACTACCACTAATATCCCTTAACTGTGGTAAAAGGAGAAAGCATACAATTAACTTCACTTTGACTTAGTCTCGAAAGAAACAATAAACATTGTTTAGTATAGAAGCATCCCTTTATACTATGCTCCCTCCCCCATTGGAAGTATAACAAAAAATATGAATTGGTTGCTTAAAACCATTGGCAGTATCCAATAAACAACGAGTACTCCATTTTATTGGTCTGTTAGCACTATACAAATCTGAATGTAGAGCTATATAATCTGAAAGTTTTACTTTAGCTTTAAGGTCTTTAAAACCTGCTTCAACTATTCCTACTGTTTTTAATTTTATCAGTGGTTAATATGTTTCAGTAAAAGGTAGAGAGTTTTACACGACACATTAATGCAGAAACAAATCAAAAGATTTCCAAAAAATGCAAGGAATGTCTGAAACTAATCCTAATAAAAACAAAAATACACTTAAAAGTATGTGCAAAAGCTATTTCTTCTCACTTCCATTTACCTTAGATCACCAAAATTAAGCTAAGCAGGTTTTAGAATTATTACATCTATTGAAGGCATGCCATAAAATAAGTCAAGTATCTAAAACACATACAGTTTGTTTGATAAAAAATTTGAGATGTTTTGATTACAAAAAAACTTAGTTGGGCATAAGGTGTACAGAAAAGAATCACTCCTATACCCTAGCACGGCTGGATATGTCAAGGAAAGGAACATAAATTAATATTGTTTGCAATCTAAAGTTGAAGCTATTGATTGTTTGAAGCGTGAACTATAACAAGTCTACTTTCTAGAAGGTTCCGGTTCAGTCCTGTGTCTTAAAAAAAGACCACCCCATTGAAATAAATTGGCAATGAAACTTCATTAATATTTTCGTCTTAGCTGGAAGAAGAAGAGTCTTCTGGCAAATGAGAGAACAAATGGTGCCAATTTAGTTGCATCTGACATCTACAAATGTCAAATTCAGAGTGTATGGGCAAGGACAGGCTTAAACTGGCTTGCACACGTGTCTTCTCATCCACTAGGACTTGAACCAGGAGCAGAGTACTTAAAGATGGTCAAAGGTGAACTCTATTTTGGGAAAGTTCTGGTTTGTTCTTCCTGTACTACCCCACTTCCTTCCTTAAAAAGCCACTTCCTTCTCAGCCATTTTTCTTCCCCTGTCAGGGCAAGCACGCACAGCCCAAGTGTTAGACAGGGGCAACTGGTCAGCAGGAGTAAGAGCTCACGTGCTTTCTATCTCCAGTGCAGCAACTTTCCCTATGGCTGAAGTCAATCCATCCTACGGTAGTCTTAGCCATGGAAGAAAATGAAAACTATTTAGAGTCGGAAGTGTCTTTGGCAAATTTCTAGACACTTACTAAGGAAGATGGGCTCTTGGATTATGAGATTATGAGCTCAGCTGTTTTTTTTTTTTTCCTCAGCTTTTTCTGTTCCATGAGTTTCCCTATCTACACCAGGAAATGAAAGACGAATGAGAATTCTCAGAGAGGCTGGCTCTTCATCTTAGCTGACTGAAGGCTGTTGTATAAGGCGGAAGTGTCTGCTTTTTCTGCACCCTAGTGTAATTTTCACATAGAAAGCTGGCATTCTGTGAAGGTGGGGCCTCTGCCTTTTTGAGTGTGACACCTGAATGGGAGTTACTTTTCCTTAGATTGTTGAAGTGGCTCCAGAGTGCCTTTCAAAATGCTTCTTCCTTTTTCAGGTACTCCAACCTATATCATCACACTTGCATTTAGAGGTTTCCCCATAAATCAAGAGATCTGTTAGAGTTTAGGAAAGAATGTGCATAGCAGGCTGGCCTCTACAACCAGTAAGGGCTTCCTTACTCAAGGGGTTCTTACTCAAGGGTTTCTGACTTCAGCACTGGCTAAAACAGGTCCAGACACTCACGACACTGGAAGCCTCATACAGCCAAGAATCTATTTTGGCAAACCTGTACACATTTCTCTCTCTCTCTCTCTCCACACAGTTAGGTGTTGGTTTCTGTTTGTTTGAACACTAGTCAATTTGTTTAAATTTACCATTCTGATTGATGTAGTGTGGGCTTACATTTTGAGTTTTCTGTTGAAAATTCAAACTAGTTTCTGAATAAAGAACACTATGTAAGTCTTTCCAATGATGACAAAAATTAATGTTGGATGGTGATGACTAATGATAAAAGTGACCACAAAGCACCTTACACCAACCTGTCCTCTTCTTCCACTTAATATTATAAATAAATGCTGGTAGACTGACTAAATACAGACTTTGAAAGCTCCTATATTTTCCTATAGTTGAGTATTGGCCAAGCTTTCATAATCAGATAAAATGTGAAAGTGTAAACTTGTCTTTTCAGGACCTTTGGGGGAAATGCTAATGGCATCTTCTGATGGGTATAAAATATAGGAATTATAGTGCCAGTGATTTATTCTGCATTAGTCTCCATTACCAGCAGATATGATCTGAATTTTGCTTCAGAAAACAATCCTTTCCATATAGGAATGGTTGTCTGTCTGTCAGCCTGCACCTCCCCTCTGTGTGTGTTACTCATATTGACTCTGAGTCATTGAGATTCCTGTAAACACTCAGGCTTTGACTGGAGAAAGATTATGGTCTACACTTATATCGCTTTAGAATAAGATTTGATTGGTTCTATCTTTTTATCAAGTGGTTCAATTCAAAGCTGTCAGAACAACACACACCAGAATCACACAAACTAATAATAATAGAAGGCTACTCTTCATGAGCAGCTTTGACAAAAATCTAGAGCATTGATGTAAAATGGCTCCTGTATAAATTACAGGGACTAAGGGTGGGGATGAGAACTGAATATATTCTGAATTCCCTACTCACAGAGATCATACTATTGAAAATGTATTATGTGTCATCTTATCTTGCGATTATTTTTACCAGGAATTCATTTTTGTTAGAGATCAGATCTCATTTTCTATGTCCCACCACTTATTTAATTGCAGATAATCTCAGAGGATCAGTCAGGAAAATTGTATAGACCCAAGAGACCAAGACTTGGAAACTTGGCAGATTTCTAGATGGTGGGTCTGGGATGAAATGACCTCATGCTTGCTAGAGGTCACACAGTATATTAGCTGCAAGGAGCAGTATTGTTTTCTCAAACACATCACTGTTACATTAAAAACTCAAGATGCAGTTTTTAATGTGATATTGAATTCTCCAACATCAGCCTTAACTTTTCAGAGACAGACGTGTGAATGTAAAAATGTGACAGAAGATGAATGAAGGTTCCGAGATTTTTGTGTGGATTGTTTATCAAAGCTGATTTATTGTGGCATGGGCAAATATTTTACTTTTCAGCCTCTTAAATTTAGGAATCACATACAAATGGACAAGTTGTAAAATAATCATTTGATATTATGAATTTAGTGACTTTTGTACTTTAGTAAACTTCGAGTTGAATACATTGGCATTTAAATTGCTGGTGTTAATGGAATACTATTCAGCAATTAAAAAGGAGGAAATCATGAAATTCGCAGGCAAATGGTGGGACCTGGAAACGATCATACTGAGTGAGGTATCCCAAAAGCAGAAAGAAACATATGGTATATACTCACTTATATAAACCTATA
>JAQQSO010003177.1:0-13775 GCA_028658305.1 Pachyuromys duprasi
ATGGCTGACTCTTTGACCCTCCCCCATACAAGCCGGGGAGTGACAGACTGGCTAGATCCCAGGGGAGGATATTGCAGCCAGCCCTGAGGAGACAGGATAAGCTGGGGTTGGATGGAAGGGGAGGAGGTCCTCCCCTGTTGGTGGACTTGGAGGGGGCGGGGAGGAGGGAGATGAGGGAGGGAGGGGGAGGGTAGGGGGGAATGAGGGAGGGGGCTATGCCTGGTATTCAAAGTACCTAACCTGTGATTGAGATAAAAATAAATAAATTTAAAAATAAAAAAAAAGAACCCTAAATAAAGTAGGTTTGGTGAACAATCTAAACCTACAGGGAAAGGTGGCACCGCCGAACTTGTGTGAGTGGGTAACCAAGGACTGGCTCAACTTGAGGCCCGTGCCGTGAGAGGAAGTGCCACCCCTGACACTTGCCTGGAGGGTCAGGAACGAGAGGTTGCAAATCCCACAGGCCTAGAATAGGACCAAGCGTAACTGCAAAATAAAAGTCAACGAAATGATTCCTAGTGATATTCCAGAACACTCCTAGGTGCCTAGCACAGTCACCATCAAAGAGACTTCATCCAGCAACTGATGGAAACAGACACAAACCCACAGCCAGACATTAAGCAGAGCTTGGGGAGTCCTGCAGGAGAGCGGGAGGAAAGATTGTAGGAGTCAGAGGGTTCGAGGATCCCACAGAACATGGCCTACACAATCAACCAACCAGGACTCACAGGGGTTCATGGAGACTCAACCACTTACTGAGAATGCCAGGCCTGACCCCCAACCCCAAAAGACACCAATCCCAGGAATCAGGCCATAAGTCACCAATTCCACGAACAAGACAATAAAATTCCCTATCCAAGGAATAGCCTGGAAGTAACCACAAGAAGGGGAAGGTATCTTATCTCAGGGTGGGGCATCTGTGTTGGATAGCGCACTGACCTTGTAGTAGAATTTTCATGGCAAGGAAATACCTGACATTCCTGAGGTCTATAGATAGTTCCCTCAATGTTAGTCAGGTTAGTTAACCACAATCACTTTGTAACAAGCTTGCCCTTGTTGAATGTCACACAGTTGTGTAACCCTAAATAAAAACACCTCTCTCCCTGAGCTTGGGGCTCTACACTTGAGAACCACGGTGTCGGTGATGGTGCGGGTCCAAGCTCGAGCTTGTAGCAAAGACCCTACTATGTCTACATTGGAATAGGCTTCTTGGAGTTGGGATCTGTGAGACTCGGTCATAACACCAACCAGGGAGCCTGCATGGGACTGGCCTAGGGACTTCTGCATGTATGTTATGGTTACCTAGCTCCGTGTTATTGTGGGGCTCTTAACAGTGGGAGTGGGGATGTCTCTGACTCCTTTGCCTGTTTTGGGGACCCTTTTCCTCATGCTGGATTGCCTTGTCCAGCCTTGATATGAGGATTTGCATCTAGCCTTATTGTAACTTGTTATGCTGTGTTTGGTTTATGTCCTTAGGATGCTTTCTCTCTTCTGAAGGGAAAAGGAGGAGAAATGGATCTGAGGTAGTTAAAATGTATTGTATGAGAGAAAAATGGTTAAAAAAAATATAACTGGCTTCTGTATGCCAGTATCAAACCCAACACCTCACAAATTCTAGAAAAGCATTCTGTCACTCACAACTCACCTTAAAACTGTTTAAGTTACTGTAAAAGGTGCAAAGAAGTAAAAGGGGATAGGCATTCAAATGGCAAGGTACAGGGCGTGGTCTAAACACACAGGATGGGATCTGGGCATGGTGGTGCATGCCTGTAATCCCAGCATTTTGGGGAGGCAGAGGCAGGCAGATCTCTGTGAGTTCATTGCCAGCCTGATCTATAAATGAGCCCATGAGAGCCAAGACTGTCTCAGAGAAAAACAAACAAACAAACAAACAAAAACAAAAACAAAAACAAGGAAGTCATAGGATGGAATGCATAAGAAGAAACTGACTTTCTATGATGATTTATTTTGTTCGTCAGTTTGACAGCATTTGAAACTACCCAGGACACAAACCTCTGAGAACATCTGTGACGCCCACTCTCAGAAAGAATTAACAGAGAGGGAAGACCTGCTTCTAAGTGCCTGCTTGCCTTTTATTCTACCTCCTAAGTGAGTTCATCTGTTGCTGTAGCTGCCACATTGGACTCCAGCTGTTTTGGAAATCCAACATAGACTTACTATCAGCAAGTCTCCAGGGAGCTCCAGAACATCAGTGCTGGCCTGGAAGTGCTGAGACAGCCAGCTGCATGGACTGAGCAGTCCTGGTCCTCAGTCTCTGTTGTGTGCAGACTGCCGTTGTTGGACTCCCCTAGCCCTTCTCGCACGATAAGCCAATCTAAAATAAACTCCTTTTGATGTGAAAAAAAAAAAAAAAAAACCAACCACTCCTGATGAGAGCTGATACACTAGGATCAGAAGGAAGGAGAGGAAGACCTCCCCTAGCAGTGGACTTGGGGAGGGGCATGTGTGGAGAAGAGGGTGGGAAGGTAGGATTTTGAGGGGAGAAGAGAGGGATTTATGGAGGGATACAAAGTGAATAAAGCGTAATTAATAAAAATTAAAATAAGAAAACAACATTAACACAAAAGGAGTGTCAACTCGGGTCTTTTTCACAACTGATACACTTAGTCCCTATAGACTTCTCAAACTACCTTTTTAATTTGTATGGTAATGGTGAGTTTAGTAAAAAAGAAAATGGCAACACAAACCAAAATAAAATCCAACCAAACAAACAAACAAAGAACAATTAGCGCATGGAGAGGTGTTTTAATTCAGCAACATGGCTGTTCTGGCAAGTGATCACACCCGAAGACCTTTTAGGCCTCTGTGATCCAGCTGAAATTCAGACATGCTCTAGATCATAGTATGACCTCACTGGAATGTAAGCATGCCCTTAATATACATCTTTAATCCTAAACAATGCAGGTAAAGTTATTTTGTAGAAGTAAACAGCCATAATTGAATCTTATATGGAATTGAGTGGTAGACAATGTGATGAATCAGAGAAAGATTTGGCAGAATGAGTCAGAGAAAAGATACGCCCAACTTTCATGAGACAGTAAAGAGAGCCAATTTAAGAGCACTGCAAGGAGGGGGGAGACAGGTTTACTAGGACTGTTGAACAGAGATAGGATGTAGAGAGAAAGAACACACTAGACATGGGTGAAGACAGGCAGAGCCAGAGAATGTGAAAGCATCAGAAGATTAGAATATGTTGACAAAGTTAGTCTGAGACCACATGGAGCACTTCAGTAGGAAGCTGCCAGATTGAATCAGCCAGCTTGGAGAGGAGTTTGAGCCAAAAGAGTTGAGTTGAACCAGCCAACCAGAGATCAGAAAGAGTTAGAAAGGGTGAGCTTATTCAGCAGTCAGCCTCCTATATGACAATTATATTAGGCAAATAAAAGTTACTATTATAGGCATGAATAAAACCAGCCCCACCAAGGAAGCTAAAAATGTCAAAGTACATACACTGTTCCTTGAAGAACATCACTGATCCAATAAAACATTTGGAAGAGCATGGGTGATTTTTTTCGCAACTTTATTTTATTTTGATTATTTTATTTTTTTACTTTACATCCAGATCACAGCTTTTCCTCCCTCTTCTCCCAGTCTCTTCTTCTCTCATCTCTCCCTCCCTTTCTCATCTGAGACAAAAAGACCTCCCATGGATATCAACCCTCCTTGGCAATTCAAGTTGGAGTAGGATTAGGAATATCTTCTCCCAGACTATACAAGACAAACCAGTTAGGAACAAAGATCCAAAGGCAGGAAACAGAATCATAGACCACTCCTGGCCCTGCTATTAGGGGACCCACAGGAAGGTCAACCTGCACTTCTGTTACATCTGTGTAGGATACCTGGTGCCATCACAAGCATACACTTTTGTTAGTGATTGAGTCTCTGTGGGCCCAGGTCAGTAGATTCTGTAGATTTTCTTGTGTTGTCCTTGACCTCTCTGACTCCTTCAATCCATGTTCCCTCTCTTCCACAGATTTTTCCAAGCTTCACCTAAACTTTAGCTGTGAGTCTTTGCATCTCTTTCCATCAGCTGCTGGATGAAGCCTCTCAGAGGATAGCTATGCTAGTCTCCAGTCAGCAAGTATAGCAGAATATCATTAAGGGTGTCAGGATGAACAAGGGTCTCAAGTTGGGCCAGTCATTGGTTGGCCCTTCCTTCAATGTCTGCTCTATCCTTATTACTGAACATATTGTAGGCAGAAAAATTGTGTTTCTGAGGTTTAGAATGTGTTTTGTTGTCTAAATCTTTCTGTTGGATGTTTTGCCTGTTTACAGGTGATGGCTGTTGCAGGCTCCATATCCTCCATTGCTAGGAGTCATAGCTAGAGTCACCCTCATTGATTCCTGGAAGTTTTCCTTATCCTAGTTTTCTAGCTCATCTTAGAGACACCTTCTACACCCCCACCAATTCCAGTTCTCCCTCCCAGTTCTCTCTCCTTCCTACCCTTCCCCTGTAGGACTCCCGAGGTGAGGAGACCCTTCATTCCTCAGGATAGACTCCAGACCTCAATAACCCACAAAAACAGAACTCTTGATGCAAACAGCAAGAGGTTTAATTAGTAGCCAGCATGCCGGGGCTCTGCACACAGCTCTCATGCAAGGGGGTGGTACAGAGCACCCAGCAACGGAATCACAGAGTTTATAAAGCCAAAAAACACAAAACAGGAGGGGGTCTAGGGGTAAGGGACTTTCCTAACGGTGCAGTCTGTGATTGGCTGCACCCAGGTGTGCTGACTAGGGGACAGTTAGAGATTGTATCCATAGCTACAGAAGGGTGTCTCTTAGAAACGTTTTGTATCAGATCTGGGTTTGGTATTGTATCAGATCCGGGTTTGGTAATGATTAAAGCTCATAAGTCTTAGTTCCCATGGTTAGTTCCCATGGTTAGGGCCAAGTTAAAATTTTTCTTCCTTACACCCCCACCTACTCCTACCTTGTCCCTTTCCTCCACCCTCCTACCATGACTATTTTATTTCCCTTTCTCAGTTAGATTCAATTGTCCTTCCTTAGGTCCTTCTTGTTATTTCTCTTCTTTGGGTCTATAGATTGCAACATGGTCATTCTGCACTTAATGGTGAATAGCCACTTACAAATGAGTATGTAGCACGTATGTCTTTCTGGGTCTGGTTTACCTTATTCAGAATGGTATTTTCTAGCTTCATCCATTTGCCTCAAATTTCATGAGGACCTTATTTTAAAAGCTGAGTAATATCCCATTGTGTAAATGTACCACATTTTCTTTATCCATTCTTTGGTTGTTGGACATATAAGTTGTTTCTAGATTGTGGTTATTATGAATAAATCTATGAACATATTTGATCAAGTGTTCTTAAGGTAAGGTGAAGCATCTTTAGGTATATACCCAGGAGCGGTATAACTATGTCTTGAAGTAGAACTACCCCCAATTTGCTGAGAATGTGCCAGATTGATTTCCAAAGTGGTTATATAAGTTTCCACTCCCACCAACAATAGAGGAGGATTCCTCCTTCTCTACATCCAAGCCAGTATGAGCTGTTACTTGAGTTTTTAATCTTACCTATTCTGATGGGTATAACATGGAATACCAGAGTTGTTTTGATTTGCATTTCCCTAATGACTGAGGATGTTGAACGTTTGTTTCTCAGCCTCTTTAGAGATTCTTGTGTTGAGAACTCTGTTTATCTCTCTATTCTACTTTATTTGGGTAATTTGGTTTGTTGGTATATAATTTCTTGAGTTCTTTATATGGTTTGGACATTACCCCTCTGCTGATGTAGTGTTGGTGAAGATCTTTTTTTCAAATGTGTAGGTTGCTGGTTTGTCCTATTGACAATGTGCTTTGCCTTACAGAAGCTTTTCAGCTCCTTGAGGTAACATTTATTAATTGTTGATCTTAGAGCCTTAGCTGTTGGTATTCTCTTCAGGAAGTTGTCTCCTGTACCAATGTGTTCAAGGCTATTTTCCACTTTCTCTTCTATTCGATTTAGGGTATCCAGTTTTATGTTGAGGTCTTTAATGCACTTGGACTTGAATTTATGCAGGGTGATAAATATGGATCTACTTGCATTCTTCCATGTGGAGACATCTGGTTAGACCAGCACTATTTGTTGAAGATGTTTTCTTTTTTTTTTTTCATTGTATAATTTTGGCTCAAAAATTAAGTAGACATGGGTGTGTGCATTTATTTCTTGGTCTTTGATTTGGTTCCACTGGTCAAGTTGTCTGTTTTCATGCCAGTACAAATAGCAGCTCTGTAGTACAGCTCGAAATTAGGGATGGTGATACCTTCAAGAGTTCTTTTATAGTCCAGGATTGTTGTGGCTATGTTGACTATTTTGTTTTTCCATATGAAGTTGACTATTGTTTTTTCAGGATCTGTAAATATTTTTTATAATTTGGAGAATGATCTGCACTGGCCAATATCACGAGTTTAACCAATTAATTTCACCAAACATAGGGATTTGCACTCAAGATTTATTTTTGAATAAATGAACACTTCTAAAATTGGTGTATTGCTATCTATATCATCAATGTATTTCTGTGTTACCTAGTAGAAAAGGCCACCAGATCAACTGCTCTCCACTGCAAAGGTCAAGTCATTCAACTTCTCTTTCTACATTAGATTTTTGTCAAGTCGGCAGCTCTGAATTGGGACTCATTCAAAGCACATATACTTGCCTTTCTCTCCAGTACATAATATTTTGTTCTACTATACTGATATGTATTCATTAGACCTAGGAACTTGGAAGTAACCACCCTATTTAATATATCAATAACACTTCTGTGTCTCAGAGTATAGAAAATGAGCCAAATTAAATAAAAGAATAAGACACTATGGTAAAGCAATTATGGATCCAAAGGTATGAGATATGATGAAAATTCTGCTGTAAGATGTAAACTGAACTGTATGTATCTAACATCATCTAAAACTGAAATGAATTTCAACATAACTTTTGTAATAATATGAAAGCAACATTTTCTTTCTTAAGTTAGACACTATGGAGCAGTAGCTCTCGCACATGAAAGATGGCAGAGGAAGGGGAAAGTAAAAAGATCCATTTTGTTGCAGAAAATCTCCTGAAAAGGGAAAAGGCCAATCAAGTTTGAAAAACCACCCAAGAGAAGCAGGCACTTTTGGCAAAGAGAGAGAAGGGAAATAATTCATGTTTAAGTGACTGGAGTCATTCCTGCATGAGTCCTGGCTTCAGCAATGTGACAAGGTGTTAATCCAGCAACTAGAAGTGAAGCCTCTTGCTTTGTAAGTGCCTGATAAGCATTCCTTGCCCTTCATTATATACCTGGAAAGGAAGAGAAGAGTGAGTATGCTGGTACAGAAGACCCTGGTGAAACTTCACCTGAATGTCTTTGTCAGTGTCACCCTTCAGATGAAAAGATGCTGGACATATGGAATCTTACATGACCTGGGGAGTTGCAAATCTGAAATCTGTCTGAGAACTCATCTTGAAACGTAATAAGGAAAAGATTAAGACTAAGACTGTCCCTCTGACACACAACACAGTAAATGAGGAACACCTGGGAGATTTGGTATTATTATTATTATTATTATTATTATTATTGATATTATTGGTATTATTGCATTTCCAGGGAAGCATTTCCAAAATATATTTTCATTCTTGTGCCCTTTCCACCTCTCTGTGGCCTATGATGCTACCAAGAATAGAGTAGGGTTCCTCAAGGAGATGGGTTCACCTGGCTACCGGGGTGACCATGTCATCCCTCAGAAGAACTGGATTAGGACCAGGATTTCTAAAAGCACAATGCATTGAAAGTGGTTTTTTTTTTAAAGGCTTTAAGTAGTTTTCATTTTCCCAAACCATCCCAGTACCAGAAGCTACAAATAAACAAATAGATTCCCTAAGTTCACACTTAGTAGGATCATAATTCCTTAGTAAGTGTTCTTCTTGTTAAAAATTATCAAGCTTCTTCAGAGAAGATTATTTTCTACCTCTCATATCTGAAGGAAGGGGCCCGTAGGAAGATAGTAGGGTATAAGCATAACAGATACCTCAACACAACCCAGTTCCATAAAAAGGACTATTATTCTCCACTGTCTGAAATCAATGTAGGCCATGGAGGAAATAGTTGCCCTGCTTTATGCTACCTTCATCTTGGTGTTTAATTTTGGGAGGGCAAATAGCCCAAACATCCCTCCCACTCCTTCATGACTCTTAAGGCAATGGACCAGACAGAGGGTCACACTTGAATCAGGAAGAAGGGGGTCTTGGTTTTTACTTTTTAAAGCCGTGCTGGCCTTAAACTCCATAGAAATATTCTTTCCTCATTCTCCTAGCAACTGAGATTACAGGTGTGTACAGCCCCAGCCTGTTGCTCAGACAGGATATGCAGTTAGAAAGATGATTAAAGCAGTGTTTAGTCTTGTGCTGGGATATCATGTTGCAACTTCAGTTTGAGCTTAGGAACTTGCCTGTCTCTGAGTCAGTGTGCTGACATTTGTACCCTGACCTCCAGGGCTAGTCATTTTATATAGCTCAGGATTTACTATGGAGAATCTCGATGCTAGAAATCAAACAATTTTATTCATACATACGCTTTTCTCGGGACACCAGAGCAGTGATAGAGACCCTCTTGGCACCCAAGTATCTTATAAGAAGATGGCCTGTTTTTATGACCATTGTTTTATTAAGCTAGTCTTATTCTGTGCTGGAGAAGAAGACTGAATTCTAGCTACCCACTTGGTTATTTTCTATTAAGAACTAGTGACTGCCTAGGCCTAGTGGTGCAAAACTTTGACCCCAACACTTGGAAGGCAGAGATAGGCAGATCTGAGTTCAAAGATAGTCTGCTTTACAGAGTTCCAGGACATCCAGGGCTTCACACAGAAATTGTTAAAAGAATTCAGAGATAGAGTCTTTCACAGGTGATTTGTGGTAGGCTCCTGTCTTAATTTCTCTCTTCTCCTGCTTCCAGTGTGTATATAATTTGTCCTTCTGAATGAAGACTGAGCATCATCCTTAGGGTCTTTCTTGTTTACCTTCTTTAGGAGTATAGATTTTAGTATGGTTATCCTATAGTATGTGGCTAATATCCACTTATGAGTGACTATACACCACGTGTATCTGTATGCTTCTGGGTTATCTCACAGAATATGCTCTTTTCTTGTTCCCAAAATTTGTCTGTAAATTTCATGATTTGCTTGTTTTTAAAAGCTAGATGGAATTGCATTGTGTAAACATCCAATTTCTGTATCCATTTCTCCGTTGACAAACATCTAGGTCGTTTCCAGCTTCTGGCTATTACAAATAGAGCTGTTACAACATGGTTAAGCAAATGTCCTTGTTGTATACTTGAGCATATTTTGGATATATGTCTAGAAGTAGTTTATCTGGATCTTGGGGCAGCACTTTTCCTAATTTTCTGAGAAAGCACCAGATTGATTTCCAAAGTGGTTGTACAAGTTTACACTCCCACCAGCAATGGAAGTGGGTTCCCAATTCTCTACATCCTCTCCAGCATGTGTTGTCACTTGAGCTTTTGATTCACTTGAGCATTCTGAAGGGTGTAAGTTAAAATCTCAGGGTTGTTTTGATTTGCATCTCCCTGATGACTAAGAACGTTGAGCATTTCCTTAAGTGTTTCCCTGCAATTCAATATTCCTCTATTGAGAATTCTTTGTTTAGCCCTGTACCCCATTTCGAAGCAGAGGCTGAGGCTCATAGCCAAACTTTGGGCAGAGTACAGGGAATCTTAGGAAGGAAGGGGGAGATAGAAAGAACTGGAGGCAATAGAACCTCCAAAACAAAACCATAAAAATTGAGCCATGGAGGAGGCCTGCTCTTATCAGTGGCCTGGGAAAGGGGCATGGGAGGAGAAGAGGGAGAAAGAATGAGATTGGGAGGGGAGGAGGGAGGTGGCTACAGCTGGTATACAAAATGAATGACAGAGGGTTAATATCCAGTATATATAAAGAACTCAAGAAGTTAAAAAGCAACAGATCAAGAAATCCAATTAAAAAATGGGGTATGGAGGTAAAAAGAGAACTGACTGTAGAGGCTTGTAGAACTGCGGAGAAACACTTAAAGAAATGCTCAATGTCCTTAGCCATCAGGGAGATGCAAATCAAAACGACCCTGAGATTTCACCTTACACACACCAGAATGGCTAAGATCAAAATCTCAAGTGACAACACATGCTGGAGAGGTTGTGGAGAAAGAGAAACCCTCCTCCATTGCTGGTGGGAATGTAAACGTGGACAACCTTTCTGGAAATCAATTTGGCACTTTCTTAGACAATTAGGAATAGTGATTCCTCAAGACCTAGCTATACCACTCCTAGGCATATATCCAAAAGATGCTTAAGTACACAACAAGGACATTTGCTCAACCATGTTTGTAGCAGCTTTAGTTGTAATAGTCAGAAGCTGGAAACAACCCAGATGTCCCTAGGTGAAAGAATGGATAAATTCCACTTTTACACAATGGAATACTACTCAGCAATTAAAAAGGAGGAAATCATGAAATTCGCAGGCAAATGTGGGACCTGGAAATTATCATTCTGAGTTAGGTATCCCAAAAGCAGAAAGAAACACATGGCATATACAAATTTACATAGACCTATAGGGTAGGATGGACATGCTGAAATCTATACACATAGGGAAGATAAGCAAGAAGGAGGACCCAGGGTGGTATGATTAATCCTCGCTTAGATGGACAAATGGGATGGACATTGAATGTAAGAGAAAATAAGCAACAAGACAGTAGCCTACCACAGAGAGCCTCTGAAAGACTCTAACTAGCAATGTATCAAAGCAGATATTAAACTCACAACCAAGCCTTCAGCAGAGTACAGGGAATCATATGAAAAAAGGGGGAGTTAGTAAGACTTGGCAAGGACAAGAGCTCCACAAAGACCAAATTGATCAGGGCACAGGGGTCTTTTATGAGAATGTTTCTCCAACCAAGGACCATGTATGGATATAAACTAGAACCTCTGCTTGGATGTGGCCCATGGTCGCTCAGTATCCAACTGGGTACCCTAGTAAGGGGAACAGAGACTATTTCTATCATGAACTCAATGGTTGTCTCTTTGACCCTCCTCCCACCCCCAAGGGAGGAGCAGCCTAGCTAGATCCCAAAAGAGGACTTTGCAGCCAGCCCTGAAGAGATATGATAAGCTACGGTCAGATGGAAGTGGGGGAGGTCCTCCCCTATCAGTGGACTTGGAGGGGGGCAGGGAGAAGATGAGGGAGGGATGGGGAGAGTGGGAGGGAATGAGGTAGCGGGCTACAGCTGGGATACAAAGTACATAACCTGTGATTAATATAAATATAAATAAATTACTTATAATGAATAAATTGCAATTAATATAATCATCATCATCATCATCTGAGTCCTGGGAGCCCTGAAGAGAATATCCTAACCAAAGACAATGTGTGTAGAGGACCTAAAACCCTGTCTCAGATGTAACCCATAGACTCAGTCTCCAAGTGGGTTCCCTAAAAAGGGGAGCAGGAGCTTTTTCTGGCATGAACTCAGTGAGAGGCTCTCTGCTCCCCTTCCCCTGGGTGGTGCAATCTTGCTAGTCCACAAAGGAAGAAAATGCAACCAGCCCTGATGAGACCTGCTAGGCTAGGGTCAAATAGAAGGGGAGGAGGACTTCCCCTATTAGTGGACTAGGGATGGGGCATAGGTGGAGAAGACAGAGGGAAGGTGGGATTGGGAGGAGATGAGGGAGAGGGACACAGCTGGGACAAAAACTGAATAAACTGTAATAAATGACGATTTTCAAAAAGGAAAATATATGCAGTGATAAACTGTGTTTCCTAAACCACATGTACCCAGGAAATGTCTGCTAAATTTCACCATGGACTTCAGGAAGATTCACCTGTCAATCTTTTCTTTAAAGCCCACACCAGGGGTCAGCATTCTTAATTACTGTTTCCCATGAGATTTCCTGGAACCTTGGTTTCATTAGGCCATTCAAAAACATCACTGTGAAAAGGAGTTAACAGTTCCAATGTGTGCCTTTACTCCTAGCACGATGGAGTCAGAGGTTGGTTGATCTATGTGACTTCAGTGACAACTTCAACTATAATATTGAGATCCTGTCTCAAAAAAAAAAAATTAATGAAATAAAAGAGAAAATTTAAGAGTTCCTCAGAACATGCCAATTACAAGGCCAATGGACTCCAGAGTGAAATTGTCAGAGACCAGTGTTACTCTGCTTTTGGAGAACATTGAGAAATGTAACCAGCAGTCATGGAGAATCAGTCACAGGTATTTAATATTCTGGGATATAAATTCATGTATTAGTAGTGAGCACTGCAGTGTTGGAATGCTGGCCTACTGTGTGTGAGGTCCTCAATGATGTAAGGAAGGATGGCTTCAGTTTCTGGCCTGTAAAGTGGAGCTGGTATCTTCACTATATCTGCCTTGCTCAGAATTTAAAACAAAATTTATCATAATTCTATATAAAAATGATTATTTTAAGATTTAACAACAAAGTTATACTACTACGACATACATATATATCTACATATATGTACACACACACACACACACACATACACACACACACACACACATATATATATATATATATATATACATATATATCTACAAATTGTGAGTGGATCTCAGAATGAAATTCTATACTCTTGCAGCTCTGACTAGCCATTCAGCTGTTTCACTACTTGGGACTTACAAACCAGTGAAAACAGAGGTGTTGGAAGTTCAGTGCCTTTGTCTAGTCTCCATCAATGAACCATAGTATCATATTTCAGTTGTAGAATAAATATCTTCCACTCTTTATAATAAAGTTATTTTCAATTTTAGTCTGATTTACTCTTAGGCATTGATAGACTGATTGCTTACTAAGGAAACAGGAAGGTATAAGAAGACCTAAGTTTCCTCATGTAAAGGTTACAAAATCATGATCCTCCCAAAATTGATTAGCACCATGGACAAGACTCCCCATTATTTTGACATTTTTTATTCCCTTTCCACAGACACTTTTCTTATGAGGTTGTGAAGAAAGAAACCATGAGGCAGGATTTTGAGTTTTCGTAGGCAGTGTTGTCTGGTCCTGGTAAGTACATGTGTAGATATGCAAGGCAGAGCTCTAATATTAAATGAAAGTCATGTATACAAAATCAGGCTCAAAAAGCCTCCAGTGAACACTCAGTTGAATGGGAATGTGGCTTAAGTACTCACATTTTCTCCTGGAACTATGTACTTTTTAGCATTTAAATTCTAAAGTAATGACTGCGTTGTTGTTTACCATTAAGAGGTGACAGAAAACAAAAAAATTTGGACTCATTTATACATGCTTTCTTCGTGACAATATGACAACATGTAAGACTGAAGCATTTTAGTAACTGTCACTGCAATAATAGGTATTGTAGGAGGAACATTTGAATGTGGCTCTTTTCAGTTTTCATAGGTGCATGTATTTTTCCTATGTGAATCTCAAATTTACCTTTCATTGTTTAATGTAATTGAGAATACTAAATCTATGAAATTATTAATTTTACCTTTTACTGATTCTTTTTTTTAATTTATTTATTTTTATCTCAATCACAGGTTAGGTACTTTGAATCCCAGGCTTAGCCCCCTCCCCCATTCCCTCCTATCCTCCCACTCCCTCCCTCATCTCCCTCCTCCACGCCCCCTCCAAGTCCACCAACAGGGGAGGACCTCCTTCCCTTCCATCCAACCCCAGCTTATCCTGTCTCCTCAGGGCTGGCTGCAATGTCCTCCCCTGGGATCCAGCCAGACTGTCACTCCCCGGCTTATATG
>JAQQSO010003178.1:0-13775 GCA_028658305.1 Pachyuromys duprasi
TGTCCCTCAGTTGAGGAATGGATACAGAAATTATGGTACTTTTACAATGGAATACTACTCAGCAATTAAAAAGGAGGAAATCATGAAATTTGCAGGCAAATGGTGGGACCTGGAAATGATCATCCTAAGTGAGGTATCCCAAAAGCAGAAAGAAACATATGGTATATACTCACTTATATAGTCCTATATGATAGGAAGGTCATGCTGAAATCTATACACCTAGGGAAGATACTCAAGAAGGAGGACCCCAGGTTGGTATGATCAATGCTCGTTTAGATGAACAAATGGGATGGACATTGAATGGAGGATAAAACGGGCAACAGGACAGGAGCATACCAAAGAGGGCCTCTGAAAGATATCAATATAGCAATGTATTAAAGCAGATATTAAGACTCACAACCAAGCCTTCGACCGAGGGCGGGAAATAATAATAAAAATAGGGGAAGTTAATAAGACTTGTGGAGAACAAGAGCTCCACAAAGACCAAACTGAGCAGGGCACAGGGGTCTTCTATGGGACAGCTTCTCCAACCAAGGACCATGTATGGATATGGCCTACAACCCCCGCTCAGAAGTGGCCCATAGTAGCTCAGTATCCAACTGAAGACCCTAGTAAGGGGAACAAAGACTGTTTCAGACATGAACTCAATGGCTGGCTCTATGACTCTCCCCCATACACGCCAGGGAGTAACAGCCTGGCTAGATCCCAGGGGAGGACATTATAGCCAGCCCTGAGGAGACAAGATGAACTGGGGTCAGATGGAAGGGGAGGAGATCCTCCCCTGTAGGTGGACTTGGAGTGGGCGGGGAGGAGATGAGGGAGGGATGGGGAGAGTGGGAGGGAAAAAGGGAGGGGGCTACGCCGGGGATGCAAAGTACCTAGCCTTTGATTGATATAAAAATAAAAATAAAATTACTTTCTTATATCATTACAACTTATATGCATATACCTTAAAACACCTACTTAGACCCTCCAATCTTTTTGGTTTTTACATTTACCAAATTTGAAACATTTTCCCAGGCCCTTAAACAATTTTTATATCCCCATAACTGAAACTTTCATATCCTCAGACCTTACATCTATCTAGCTATTCACCTTAAGACACTGCCAACTAAAATGAAGCCTATTGGCTCTTCGACCTCCCCACCCCCCAAGGGAGGAGCAGCCTTGCTAGGCCACAGAAGAGGACATTGTAGCCATTCCCGAAGAGACCTGATAAGCTAGATTTAGATGGAAGGGGAGGAGGTCCTCCCCTATCAGTGGACTTAGAAAGGTGCAGGGAGGAGATGAGGGAGGGAAAGAGGGGGATAGGGAGGAAATGCGGGAGGGGGCTACGGCTGGGATACAAAGTACATCACCTGTGATTAATATAAAATAAAAATGAAAAAAAAATAAAAGAAAATGAAGCCTATGAGCAAGGCAAACCTGATTGCCTTTCTGAATAAGAGATCAAGTACCTAGTAGTTCTTACTAGCTAATTAATTGACCAATGAACTAACAGTCCAAGTGTCTGCTCTTGAGCTGCAACACTACCATAAGCTTAGCTTAGCCATCAATGTGATCCGAAACTTGAGAAGGAAAAAATTACAAGCTAACTAAATGTACCAATCAAAATGACAGTGACAGCTAGTCAGTCCACCACCTAGGCAATTGTCCCCAGCTCCTGTGGTCTCATGACATCATGAGCAGAGACAGTTTGGCCATCAGGCATGGAAGATGAGAGACTCTTTGTGTGGAAAAAAAGGACATGAAAGAATGGCTTCACCTCGTCTTCATTAACATGAAACAATGACTCTCCAGCTGTCCACAGCTTTGTCCGAGTCCAACTGGGCCCTGGTTGCGAGCAAGTTGGGGGCAGTCTTGCCCAGTGGTTAGCATATCACAATCCACAATAGAAGTCATCTGTTGTTGTCCCCAAATCTTCTTGGAGACCCTGAGGAGCTAATTCCAGAATATTGGGACTCTCTGTCATACATTAAATGCCACATTCATCAGATCTCTGACAAGCTTGAGGGCCAGCATTTCTGAGTTATTCTTTGTCTATCTTTATCTGCTCCAGACTGCATCCTATAAAGCACAATTTTATAATCTCTAATTCTGGCATATTCCTTAGATAATTGTTTTAGAACCAGATCTATTTCAAATAGATCAACATAGGCAAACTTTTTCGTTATCCATCCTAGGCTTAACCTTGAAAACATAAATAAAAGACTAGGTAAAGCTCAATCTTGTAGTCAACTGCAGTCATTAGAATAAGTTTAAATATATTTCTGAACTAAAATTTAAAAAAAAAAAAACTTTCAGTCAGATAGCTCATAGAGGGACTAGCAAATCTCACTGATCCTACCACAGTGTGTTAAAAACTGAACAACAAAAGGCTTAAAGGACAGAAGTTGCACTTAGCACTAAACAGAGAGCTAAATACAGCTGGCAGCCCTCAACAACGATGGTGGTAAAACTACGGCTTCACCCTCTTCATCCCTGAAGCAACATGGCAGCTGGCCACATGTTACAGGCTGTGGCAGGAAATTTAAAACATAGACATTAGGTGTTGCTGATGGTATTGCTACCTCCCATGGTATAGCAAGCACTGTGGAACATTTACAGTTTCCCATAACCAAGTAATCAAATAAGATTTAGAGCCAACTGCATATTAGAACAGTACAGAACATTTTAAACAGTACTTGAACTATTCTGGCCCTACAGAACCTATTGGCCAAATAGAAATAGTATTAATCCATTCATTCAGAAACTGGCGGTAGGGCATATATTTCATATAATGGTTAACAATGACTTGAATACAACCCTGTAACCCTGGGCTAACATGGAGCTGCAGTCCTCTTCCCCCTTTAAAGAGCATAAGAAAACATTTTTCATTGAAGAATCACCAGCCCTTTTTTTTAAGATTTATTTATTTATATGCAGATGAGTGCTCCTCTAGATATATACCTGCAAGCCAGAAGAGGGTATCAGATCTCAGTATAGATGGTTGTGAGCCACTATATGGCTGCTGGGAATTGAGCTCAGGACCTCTGATAGAGCAGGCAGTGCTCTTAACCACTGAGCCATCTCTCCAGCCCATCACCAGCCTTTTAAATGAAGAACAACATATTTTACAGTTCTTTCTTGAGTCATAATTGCAGGTATGAAAAACCAAAGAAAATAGTTCTTATGCCCTCTGGTTTTCCACACATACCCTGACCTTCAACAACATTCTATATACCATCAGGTTAGGCTTTTCCTAACTCATTCTTCTGGTTTAACCAGACATTTTTAGACAAGCTATTTTTTTTCTTCATTATCCCAGTCCCTTGCTTTCACTCTTACTTTTCAGACAACATAAAAACTTTCATCAAACTCCTCATCACTTCTTTACTAAGTCATTCCATGTGTTTTTACCATCCTGACATGATATACTATAAACACTGCAATTTTTTTAATTGGCTCAAACAGTATGGCTTGGTGTCATTTGATAAAATTAATAAAATAAACACCAAAGTCTTTTGTCCTTCCCCAAAGGGTTGAGAAACTGTTCCAAGTTCTTTGTTAGAATGCCTAAGGTCATTATTTTAGAATGCCTGATAAACTTTAAGACATTTCATAGCCTTAAACACATTTTTAGAAGAAATCTGTTTTTGCAATATCAAAATAAAGTACCCTTTTAGGAATGAAACCACAAAGCATAGCCATACTTTTAAAAGTCAAAACCAAATTTTAAAACCAAATTTTACCACTGTAAACAATCTCTAAAATCAATACCAATATTAAATGAGACTTGTCTTCTTAGTCTGAAAGGAAATAAGATGATAAAATTTATTACAACTAAGAGGTTCCATGATTTTTTTTTGCCCTACCCCATACCACGTGGCAATTTCAAGATGGCAGAGTCACATCACATGGCATGACAAGCCACTTGGTTGCTATTTAAAAACATCCGTACTACTAAAGATCTTACAAAGATGTATGCACACACACATGTTCTAAACAAGAGTTTGATTTAACCTTAAACATATCCAATAACTGTAAATCTATAACCAAGACATACAGAGCATATTAACCATTTGAGATCAGTCAGAGATAACATGTAATGGCCATGTGTCCATTTAAACAGACAGACAAAACTTTCCTTACTCAATCCAGCCATAATATCAAGTACTTTGTCCCATCAGCCTGGGCAAGCTTGCCCTGCCCTTAGGAGTTCAGGATTTGCTGGCAGTGTTTCCCGGAGTGCAACACAATGCAGCCATCCCCTAGCCTGTTTCTTCACCTCTGCCCTCTCATGCTGACCCTGAAAGGCTACTGGGCAAAACCACAGTGGAAGTTTGCTGTTGTTTGCTGTTGCCCAGTAGCCTCCAGAGGGCAGGCTTGCACAGGTGGAGCTCTTCTAAGCAGCAAGAGCTCCCTCCCTCTGCCTGCTAAGTGGACAGGCACCTATCAGCCTGGGTGAACTTGCTCCGCCCACCCCTCCATGATGAAGGTGCTGGCCCAGGAATTCGGCAAGCGCTCCTTTCTAGGGGTAGGGGGCTGTAACACTTGGGGCGGGATGGTTCAGTCACCACAGGTAATGCTGCCCCACCCATCCACTTTCCTCAACCGGGTATTCCCAGCTGTCCCGGAGCTGGTTGCTGCACACTGTCACAGTGGAAGTGTGTCTGGTGGAACGTCAGTTTCATTCCCAGCCCCACCCAACCATTCCCGCCAGCAGCCTGAGCCCCCATAGATTCCAACGCAATGGAATATGGGGAGGAATAAGGTGCATGGTTGGAAGGGAAGGAAGGAACAGGGAGGGATTAAAGGAAGTCTGTCCCATAACGTCCTTCACAGTCCCACAGTCAAATACAAACAAAGATTCACAAACAAGACAGACAGACAAATGCGGGCAAAGTAGCCGCTCAGTGATGGAAAACAAAAAACAGAACCAAGCACTTTCGTTGGGGTGGGAAAGGCGAAAGAGGAAACAGCTTCCTCACTGGGATAGGCACAGCATCCACACAAAAGAGGTTTCATATAACAAAATAGAAAAACAAGCACAGCAGACTTCTGCTCTGGTTTCCCTGCCATGGAAGCCAAAAGCACAGAGAGGAGACAGTGGGAGTCCATGTCCACCAAAACTCTCCAATTGGTGGGTGGGCTCTCCATCAACCACTCGAGAGACAAGGCAGATGGGCACTCCATCAACCACTCCAACCTCATCCACCAAAAACAGGCAGGCGAACTCTCTGTCAACTATCCCAGGGACAGAAATATCTCCCAGATCCCCAACGGCTGTGACCACCAAGTGCATCCACTTCTAGTCATATCTGGCTGTGTAAACCAACACCTTAAGGGGTTTGCAGAGAACTTAAAGTAAACACACACGAACACTGCACAGAGACACTGAGACAAAACACTCACCAGCTGGTACTGGACCCTCCAGACCGAGGTTCTGGGATGCTGGAGGGGTCCCAGAATCTCGGTGGGACCACCAGTTGTTGAACCTACATCGCAAGACCCCAAAAGACCACCAGAAGTCAAGTCCACTGCATAACACATGAGGGTTTACTTAATACAAGCTCAAGCCTGGGTCACAGCGACCTCCCTGGGAAAGAGGAAGAGTGTGTGGGGCAACCTAGGGCAACAAGGTTTTTAAAGGGCAAAACCGTAAGTGGTAGAGTTACATGCCTTAGTGTTACATGACTGGGTAAGGGAAATTGAATTTGAAATAAGTGGTTTAAGTCCATAAACGTTAAGTCCATAAATGGTTCTGGCCTGGCCATTTGGGTGGGTTGCCAGGAGATGGTATCTCTTTAAGTGATTCTGGCCATCTAGGCAACTTCATCTCTAGTGGTCAGAAAAGAATGCAGTAAGGCTAGTTCCTCCCCCCAGGGGGCTGGACTTTTCTCCACCTGGCTGGCCTTTGTGTAGGCTTCTGCTTTAAACTTTACACCAATAACATAACCCCCCCCCAAAAAAAAGAACTAATTTTTAATTCTATGGTCTCTCAGTTTCTTCAGAGAAAAGGTGTTGACATGAATACACAGACTTGAACTACTTCTTGTTAATAAAGAACATGAAAGACAAATACAATTGAAAAAATGGGAGGCCACTTTTATATGATTTTTGTTCTTTTGTCTCCGTGTATCAGATATTTTAAAACCTTAAAGAGGGATCCTAAAGATGTCCTGAATGTAGAGGAAGGGAGGATCACTTGGAGCATGAGACAAAGTCTCATGAAAGTAAACTACATGGCAGACACTTTGTCCTTCTTTCAAGATCTTTGGAAAGGTTTAGTAAGTACAACAGGAGTTGTAGGAGACGTGTGGTCAAGTTTAATGTGTATTGAAGAACTCTGCTTTCCCCGAATGACGATTTTTGTTTTGTTTTGCTTTGCTTTTTCTCTGCCCTGGTTCAAAGGGTTTCTTACCCTTCTTTGGTGCTTGAATCCCTGCAGGGGGAAAGAGCATTATCCTGGCTTATTTTTCTATAGCTTCATCACATGAGCAGCTGGATTGTTTGTTTGTTTTTGTTTTGTTTTTTCAAATCAAGGCCTCAATAATGCTGAAGACATAACTTATAACTAATGAAACTACATAGGACAGGATCAAATGTCCCCCGCCGAGTGCTAAAATCATTTTCATGTGTGTTTTGAAGACAGAAAACATTGAAAACTATCCTCCAAAAAAGTTATCTGGATTCTAATCAAGTCTGTATGGGGACTTGAGCAGATTAACAGGATGCTGAGGTACAATCTGTTGATGTCTCACTTTGGGGACTCAATCTAATGTGGTTGGACACACTTTTATATGTTTGTGGCTTGGGTGGCATCCAAGTGCTTTGAGAAATAAAGCTCCTTAGACATACCTGTCAGAGCCTCCACTACAGGACTATAACATTTTGAAATAGTATCCAAGTGATGGAGGGCAGGATCCCTTGGAATGCTGTGTCTCAGGGTGTGTGTGTGTGTATATGTATCTAATCTCTAGAATGGATATTTGAGGTTGAAACATGCATAATGACCCTTGTGTTTACAAACAGAATAGTTCCATTGTACATATGTGGCCCCTTGAATCTCCCCTAGCACTCGAAGCAGTTATGGTAAAAGTAAGGACCAGTTGTTCCCTGGTTAGTTGTGGTAATATGCATGTCCTATGGTCACAAGACATAGAGTCTGGAAATATAGTGGTAAAACAAATGGTAAGAAGAAATGGCAGTAATATAACCTACACAAATAAGATATTTAAAGTGCTAAGAGAAGCTTTTGAGCACATTTTGATTCAACTAGAACTGAGGTAGTCAGACCTATGGCAAAGACTGGGGCATTTATGACAACAGATGCAGTTCAAGGGTGGCAGGTCATAAGCAAAAGAAGCAAGAACACTTTACTTGTTTCTCTGGGTGGCAGTATTATCTGATTGTCAACCGGGGAGCCTTTGGAGTAACCTGGGCAAGTCTCGAGTCACTGTTTAGCCTCTCAAGATGGTCGGGCTGCAATGCGTGGATGGGTCCGGAACTCATTCTCTGTGTTCCTCCATTCTTTCACACTGGATGCAGGGGATTACCTCTGCCAGCTTTAGTGTAATAGGAGTGGGAAAAAAATCAAGCAAGCAAACATGTCTAACAGGGGTCCTACCAGGGGCTTTATCAGTAACCTAAAGGGATCCTGTGCTTCACTCTCAGTGTTCAGAGCTCAGACTCACACTCTTCCACAGATGGCTGATTTAAAACAGTGTTGTTGAAAACCTAAGGACAACATTTTAGAACAGAATACAACCTTGAGCACATATTTTGATCACAAGAAATGTTATCCCTACAGGAACTTGAATTTTTGCCAAGTAACTTCATTACACACAAAGAAAAAATTTAAGAGGTTTTGTGTCATTTAAGTCTTTGATAGAAAATGTCACATATTTTCATAATAAACTTTATCTTTAGAAAACCTTTCTACATCTTTTTCAAATTTCAATTAAAATGTAATTTTTAAGATTTTCACTTTCTGCAAAGAACGGTAGCACACGCTTTTAATAAGAGCACTGAGGAGACAGAAGCAGGCCAATCTCTGTGAGTTCAAGGCCAGCCTGGTCTACAAAGAGAGTTCCAGGACAGCCAGGGCTGTTACACAAGAAAACCTTGTCTTGGAAAACAAACAAAACAAAATAGATTTTCACTTTTCTCTACCCTCTTTCACCTCTTCTGCCTCCCACCAACTCCCTCCAAAGTGTACAGGTCTCCTTTACTTTAAGCATTGTTGTTACAAACACAATGACTAAACATGTAAATGTAAGCTGTCGAGTGGGTTTAGTGTTGCCCGAATGTAGATGCTCAATCACTCCAAGTCCTTTGTCCAAAGTCTATCATACTTTTAGCAATATGGACTTACCCTCAAGGTCTTTAAGGCAAACAAAAGTAACGGTAATAGCCTATATTATGTTGGGAAGGGTACTGTCTAGATGTAAAACAAGTTAACACAATCTAGGGTCAATTTGGAAAAGAGACCTCAACTGAGAAAATGGCCCTACCAACCTGGCCTCTGGGCAAGGTTGTCATGCATTTTATTGATTGATGGTTGACCTGGGAAGGAATACCACACCATGGCTTGTGCCATCCCTGTGCTGGTTTTCCCGGCTACTATAAGAAAGCAGGCTGGGCAAGCCGTGGAGAGCAAGCCAGTAAGCAGCACTCCTCCATGGCCTCTGCATCTTTGTCTCCTTCAGGTTCTTGCCTTGAGTCCCTGCCCTGACTTCCTTTGAAGACAGACTGTGAAGTTGAGAATAAGCCCACTAAACCCTCTCCTCCCAGCATTGCTTATGTTTGTGATCGTTATCGTAGCAATGAAACACTGAAACAGAAATTGGTCCAGGTTCATGGAATATTACTGTGAAATATCTGGCCATGTTTAGGGGAGGATTGTGGAAAGAGTTTGGATCTCTGGGCTGTAAAATCCATTGAGTGTGCAGAGATTAATGAGCTGAGAAGATAAGAATGTTGAGGGAAACTCAGATGATGGCAGCCTGGCTTATGTTTCAGAGGAAAATCTGAGAGTTCCTTAACCACTGTATCAGGACCATTTGATATTTTGAATGAAGAATCTGTGTTTCTGTTCAGTTAACTGTGATTATTAGTTGATGATGGTTAGCTGAAGCTAAGAAATCACCTGCAGTTAAGAAGAGACCAGAATCATTGAAGCAGTCTTCTAAGAGGTGTTTTCTCAGGGTCCTCACACAGAAACTGTGAACCAGATGGACCTGAGGTTGCATCTCATGGTAGCAGCTGAATTATGTAGTTTAAGAGTCAGCTGGGTGATATTGGTTTTGAAGGCATAGGGGGTCATGGAGAGCAAATGAGGTTTGACACTATATGGCAGAGCTCGAGTCCTGATACCAATTTCATTTTTAGTTACTTCTCTATAGCTATGACAAAACACCATGACCAAAGCAACTTTTTTTTAAAAAGCATTTAATTTGGAGCACACTGTTTCATAGAGTCTGTGGCCATCATGGTCAGAAGCATGGCAGCAGGCAGGCATATATGGTGCTGGAGCAGTAGCTGAGAGTTTATATCTGATCCTAAGGCACAGGCAGGAGCAGAGAAGAACTAAGAATCAAGTGGCTTTTGAAACCTGAAAGCCCACCCCAAAAGCACACCTCCTTTTGAAGGCTAGCTTCAATATCACAGGGTGAATTAAGCAACGTGTTATAGATTAACAAAGTATAAGGAAACAAGGTAGTTTTCTGAGCCAGTTTTTCTTACTAGCAGGCTGCAATTTGCAGTTACAAAGAAAGAATCAATTATCTTATTATTTATCTTAACAAGTAATCTCATGAAAATCTTAAAAGAATCACAAATCTAAACTTTCATATCAAATAAAACAATCAGTCATTTTTACTTTAAATCCTCAATGCATACATCTACTCATTAACAATTTTTTATTAAATCATATCAGGAAGCTGAAAGCAAAAATGGGTTCAACACCTTGATCACCAGCCCAGCTTTAGCAAGAGAGAGGCATGTCATCCAGTAACAGTCAAGCTGCCATTGTTCTTGTTCTCTGACCTCAAAAAGTCCCTAGCTCAACTATTAAGAGTCTGCCTTTTTGAACTTTAAATTGTTCCCTAAAATTTTCTACATCAAAGCCACTAACAAAAACATCTTCACCTAACTTTATAAAACTATTTAAATCAAATTAGGAGTTCTGTAAAGTCATTAATTCATCTAAACAACATCATTTTATGAAAGTTCATCTTCGTATTGATCTGCAGGAAAATTGCCCAGTAGATTGGGCTCTCTCCCAAAAGGCAATCACACCAGATAGTAAGTAGTGGGGTATCCTGGGCCTAGTCACACCATGAGGAATATAACAATGACAAACACGAGAAAGCACAGCAGCAGCAAGAAGCAATCTTGCCCAGGGCTGTGGCTCTCAAGGGTACAGCTATCACAGCTGTTCAAAATGGTTGACTGTCTCGAGACAGCACACTTGCACTCTGCAGACTCTCCTGCACGGCATCTGCCACCTCCTCCAGCAAGGCCATACCTCCTAATTCTCATTTCATTCTGATTTTGTTAACTTGGATACTCTTTGTTAACTCGCTCTTTTAGTTAGTTGTGTTAAGGGTTTGTCTATCTTGTTGATTTTTCTCAAAGAGCCAGCTCTTGGTTCATTGATTCTTTGTATTGTCTTTTTTGTTTCTAATTAATGATTTCAGCCCTGAGTTTGATTATTTCCTGCCATCTACTCCTCTTGGATGTGTTTGCTTTCTTTTTTCTAGAGCTTTCAGGTGACCTGTTAAGTTGCTAGTATATCTTTCCAATTTCTTTATGAAGGCACTTAGTGCTATGAACTTTCCTCTTAGGACTGTTTTTATTGTGTTCTATAAGTTTGGGTATGTGGTGCCTTCATTTTCATTGAACTTCAGGAAGTCTTTGATTTCCTTCTTTATTCCTCCTGACTCGGTAGTCACTGAGTAGAGAGTTGTTCAGTTTCCATGAATATGTAGGCTTTTTGTTATTTCTGTTGTTATTGAAATCCATCTTTAATCTGTGGTGATCTGATAAGGTACAATGGGTAAAAATTCAGTTTTCTTGTTTTGGAGAAGGTTCCGTGAGGTGCTGACAAGAAAGTATATTCTTTTGTGTTTGGGTGAAAAGTTCTGTAGACATCTATTAGATCTATTTGATTCATGACATCCATTAGCTTGTTTTATTATTATTTAGTTTCTGTCTCAATGATCTGTCCGCTTGTGAGAATGGGGTCTTGGAATCTCCCACTATTAATGTATAGGGATCTATATCTGATTTAATCTTTAATAATGTTTCTTTTACAAATGTGGGTTCGTTTGGGGCATATATGTTCAGGATTGAGATGTCCTCTTGGTGGATTTTTTCTGGATGAGTATAAAGTATTCTTCCCCATCTCTTTTGATTAATATTGGTGGAAAGTCTATTTTATTAGATATCAGGATGGCTGCTCCAGCTTGCTTCCTTGGTCCACTTGCTTGGAAAACCTTTTTCCAGCCATTTACTCTATGTCTATCTTTGCTGCTTAGGTGTGTTTCTTGCATGCAGCAGAATGTTAGGTCCTGTTGACACATCCATTCTGTTAGCTTGTGTCTTTTTATTGGGGAGTTGAGGCCATTGACGTTGAGAGATATTAATGACCAATGATTGCTCCTTTTTTATGATGTTGGTGGTGGTAGTGTGTTTGTCTTTTGGGGGAGAGATTGGTTTTGCTGTTGTGAAGCTATCCTGTGTTTTCTCAGTTGTAATTGACCTCCTTGGGTTGGAGTTTTCCTTCTAGTATCTTTTGTATGGCCAGGTTTGTACATAGATATAGTTTATATTTGACTTTGTCTTGGATTATCTTGTTATCTCCATCTATAGTGATTGAAAGATTTGCTGGGTATAGTACTCTGGGCTGAGAGTTGTGTTCTCTTAGGGTCTGCACGGCGTCTGTCCAGGTCCTTCTGGCTTACATAGTCTCTGTTGAGAAGCCAGGTATGATTCTGAGAGGTCTACTCTTGCATGTTACTTGCCCTTTTTTCCTTGAAGCTTTTAATATTTTTAACTTTGCTCTGTATATTTAATGTTTTGATTATTATGTGGTAGGAGGGTTTTCTTCTCTGGTATAATCAACTTGGTATTCTCTAGGCTTCTTGTATGCTTACAGGCATCTCTTTCTTTAGGTTGGGGAAATTTTCTTCTATGATTCTGTTGAAAATATTTTCTGGCCCTTGGAACTGTGAATCTTCTCTCTTCTATTCCCGTCATTCTTAGGTTTCATCTTTTCATAATCTTTGATTTCTTGGATGTTTTGTGTCAGGAATGTTTTATTGTTAACAATTTATTTGACAGATATATCAATTTCTTCAACTGTATCTTCTCCCCCTGAGATTCTTTTCTCCTTTTCTTGTATTCTGCTGATGATGCTTACCTTTTTAGTTCCTGTTTTCTTCCCTAAGTTTTCCCTCTCCAGGATTTCTTCAGTTTGTGGTTTTTTGTTTGTTTGTTTGTTTCTATTACCATTTTTAAGTCTTGAATCATTTTATTCAATTCTTTCACCTATTTGTTTGTATTTTCCCGTATTTTTCGAAGGGATTTATTCATTACCTTCACCTGTTTGATTGTATTTTCCTGTGTTTCTTTAAGTGATTTATTCATTTTCTCTTTAAAGACCTCTTTCTGTTTGTTTGTATTTTCCTGTGTTTCCTTAGGGATTTATTAATTTCCTCCTTAAAGTCCTCTGTCATCTTGTTAAGCATTGTTTTAAGGTCATTTCCTTGTGTTTCGGTTTTGCTACGGTATCCTGGGCAGCTTGTGGTAGGAGAACTGGATTCTGGTGGTGCCATATTGACCTAGGTTTTGTTGATTGTGGCTGTTAGCCTATGCTAGCTGTTAGCCACCTGGTTGTTCATAGTACCCGCTAAATTTCTCAGAGGTGTGGGAAGAACCCTGGGAAGGAGGCTAGATATTCATGAAGCAGCCCTCCTTGGGATGCTGGGAATGGTTGTGGACTGGCTGCTGGAGCTCAGGGGATAGCCCACCATTCTCCTCAGTTGGCTGCGTCCCAGAGAGAGCCACAGCAGAGGATTGGAGTAGGGGTGTTTAGCCTGTATGATCATGATGGCTTGCTGCTTTCCTCAATAACCAGGGAGCCCTTCTCACCTGCAGAACTCCTAGAGTCAACAGCCCGGTCACTCACTCCTGCCACTCGCTACTACCTCCGTGGTCTCTGAACTAAAGCTTCAAGGACACCTTGCACATTTGGCACCCCATCTTGGAGCAAGATCCTAAATACTCCTGAGGTCTAGCCAGTTTCATCAGGGAGACAGGTACAACCATGGACTGGAGGCTGGGCCATTTCCCTGGATCCTGGGAATCGGGTGGCCAGAGGCTGGAACCATGCTTCCCCAAAACCCGGGATCTTTCCTTAAGGTGGTGGGAATAGCTGGGTGGTCAGAGGATGGAACTGAGTGCACCCCCTGAATGCGGCAGCTTTTTCTGAGATGGCAGCAGGGATAGCTGGGTGGCCACTAACTTCCAGCACCAGTCGGTGGGTTCCCCTCTCACCTCAGAAACATAGACACTGGCATTTTGGAGTCCTCAGCACAGCCTGTCACTCTTTCAAGTCACTGAGGTCCTACTACCCAGACACCATGTGTGCTGCAAGCCACCATCTTGGCCAAGGTTCAAATTTTCTTTTCTTTTACTGCCTCTGTCTCCAAGTGCTGGGGTTAAAGGTGTGCATCACCTCCACCCAGATGACCATGGCAACGCTTATAAAAGGATGCATTTAATTGGAG
>JAQQSO010003179.1:0-13774 GCA_028658305.1 Pachyuromys duprasi
GTTTGTAGTGTGTGTTTTGTCTCAGTTGAACTCTGTTGTGGGCTCTGTGTGCCCAGCTTCGTGCTCTGTGCTAGAAGCTGTGAGCACTGCAGGCTGGTCACCCCTCTGGTCTGGAGTAGTTAATCCTCACTCTGTGCTAGAGTCTGAGTGTCCAGGTTTGAGATGTCATCTGGGGGCTGTGCACTCTGCCCTGGGCTTGCTGCTAAGGGCTCTCTCCTGGAATGGCGATTTGGTGCCTCCTTCTGTGCCAGGGGCTGTGCACCACGGTCTGAGATGATATTTGGGGCACACACAGTGGGTTTGGGTTGGTGTGCATCCACTGTATGCAGGGCTGTCTGAAATGGTGCCCGAGGCGTTCTCTGTGTGGCCTGTGGACAGACACCTGAACTGGGGTTTTTGCTGGCGGATGCGTGCAGCTTTAGTCCTCAGTGTGCGCTCTGTTCAAGATGGTCCCAGGATCCTCTCAGCTGTGGGTTGAGGCAGAACTGGAGTTCCTCCCAGACCCGCCGGGGACTCACACACTGACTGAGTTTTTGCTGGCGGAAGCGTTTGGCGGGCGCCCCAGCAGTGTGCGGACTGGTCACAAGGGTCCCCCTACCCACTCAGTCTGGGGTGGTTCTGATGATCGGTCTGAGCCTGCAGCACACCCGTGGGTTGAAGCAGAACCCGGGTGCAGTGTGCGCTTGCAGCGTGCAGTTCAGTGAAAATGGTGCCCGGTTCCTCCTGAGACTGCTGGCGAGACTGTGTGATCCAGCCTATAATTGCAGGTGCGGGCACCCAGTGCAGCTGCTAGTTCAGATCAGAGCTGTGCACTGCTGGTCACAGGGAAATTTTTCCAGGTAATAACTGGGTGTCCCTAGGGTTTTCCCACTTGATTTTCTCACTGTAGGAGTTCTGCTCACCTGGCACTCACAATGCTGGTGTTTTAGGTCCCAGAGTTCAGCCTCCTGGTCGCTGTGTTGTTTCTGCTCTCCTACTCCTGAGACACAGTGTTCTCTCTTGGCAGCCATCTTGGATCTCCCATTCTGAAAGTATTAATGAGATCTGAGTGCTTTTGCTATAGCCTAAGGAGGGTATTGCATGCAAATAGTAATGAATGAAATTATTCATTTCTTTTTGTATATCTTCTAGCTTTCTATTTTTTCTTGCACTATATTGAGTAAGAGTGAGAAAGTGTGCATGCATATCCTTTTATTAATTTTATTGAACTACTTTTTATTTCTCACATTTAGTGATAGAATACCTCTTGACTTGTATAAATAACTTTATTTAATTGAGGTAACTTTATTCTTGTTCTGAAATCTTCTGGGCAAATTATCATAAAAAAATGTCAGAGTTAATGAGAGATGTTTTCTACATCAATTGTGATGACCATGAGATTTCTGTCCTTAACTTCATTTGGGTGATGTATTGCATTCACTTTTTAAAAAGTTTCTCTCTAAAAGTACATGAGAACTTTTTCATCAATTTGATTAGAAAACTCCATTCATAATTTTCTGTTTTAAACATATCTTTATCCACTTTTTATATTAGGGTAATAGTTTCATAGAATGAATTTGATAGAATTCCTTTCCTTCTATCTTACAGAATAGTATAATAAACTTTTGTGTTAATTCTTCTTTAAAGGTCAAGTATAATTCTGCTTTGAATCCAAATAACTTTAGACATTATAAAAAATAGTTCTTTTAACTCCAGGAATTGTTGTGTAAGAGAAGGACAAAGATAAGAGAATTTTACTAAGATATTAGATGCTTGGGATAGGAATATAAAGAAAGTATTTTGAAAAAGATGGTATTAACAATAGAAAAACAGAAAAAAATAGATAAGGGCAAAATGAACAGAAAAGAGGATGATAAAGATGAAAGGTGATAACAATGCAACTTCAACTGAGACGAGGAAACACAACACCTAGAAAATACAGCATTTAATGACAGTCTATCTCAAACAAAAAGGAAAAATGGAGGACTAAGCAGCCAACAAAATTAGAATTAGATATTATTTAGTACCTGGTTTATGTGGTCACTTCCCTGATATAGGTGCTGACTCTGTTCAGTTATTTGCCTGTATCTATGCAGCCTTCCCCTTGCTATAGTTCTCTTTTATCTCTATTTTTGTTCATTTATTCTAGTAAAGGCAGAACCTTTGTTGGATTATATTAGTTTGTTGGTTGCTGTGCTTTTTTTTTAATAATCAGTTTGTGGTTTGTGGGTCACTCAATGGATATTATAACTAAAGTTTTCTTTTGGTCTCTGAGTACTATAAAGGGCTGTTGGCAAGTTTTCCTCCTTTATGCTTTAGACTCTAGCACCTTTTATCACTTGTTATGACTCAGATTTATCCTTTTTCTGGATAGCTATGAACCCCATTCTAATCAATTGCTCACACCAGACTTCCACTTCACAGAACACTGCATGGCTTTCAATCTCAGTTGTTCTCTTATAGCTAGAGATATTCTTCATGCCTGGGATCAAATAACAGTCATCTGACATTTGCCTTGTGTCTCCACAATGAGTAGGCAAGGAAGACATTTGTCTCATGAGCAAATAGCTGCTGACTCAGTAGGAGTCTTTTTTAATGTAACTTCCTGCTGTTCCTTGATCAAGAGATGAAAAAAAAGGGGGGGAGGGTTACTTTGTATCAATGTGACATGCGGTTCCTAAAATTTTTGGCTTCTTGTTCCAGTTCTCTTTACACTATATGAATATTTGTTTCTTTTTTTTTCTGTGAGTTTCTAATCACTTTCTGCAAACATGTGATTTCCATGGAGACATTTGAGTAAAATATAACACATAATAAAGAGAAGACCAGGTCAATATTAGGGGATGAGGCAGAATTGAATTCAGGTAATAGAAACAGCAAATTAAGAAATATATAAAACCATAAAACTTATTGTTTTTAGAAAACTAACTTTGTTCTGAATATTTTAGTTTTTGATTGTAGATAGTTCATCAAAATGTAAGCCCAAAATCTAGTGTGAAGAGCCAACAAATTCACAATGTTTATTCTTATTGTATAGAAGTTTATTGTATAGACTTTGGGTCTGGTTAAAGTAAGTACATGCTTTTCTAATTATTATTTTCAGGGTCTTATACAATAAATTTTACTTTAAAACAGAAAAAAGCCTGATGCTAAGATTAGTCCAAATTTTCTCAGGCTCCTTCTGTGAGCTAAACTCTGACTTACATTCCAGCACACTCTGAACAGGAACCAGATCACTCTGAGTGTGAAGTTAATGCCCTCAGAACAAGCATTGGTATCTCTCTCCTTGTGTTCCATTTTTAAATTTTCTTTGATACAGACTCTAGTGATTTTCCTTATTGAGCCAACCCACAGACGATCTGCTTTCCAAATATCTTTAGTGTATTTCTTGGAGATTACACAGTCTGTATATCTATGCTGTCCACTAATGTCTGTTTGCCTTTTTTAAATTTGGGAAAAGAAGTCATAATGGCAGAATAATGCTTTGCCCTTTGATGAAACAAGAACCCATGACTGAAACAGAAGTATGTGAAAACCACATGTCAAGGAACTATATGATTTTTTCTAATGTGTGTTTTAAAATATAGACAGCTTGAAAGGAGTTTTTCTTCTTGTTATTAAAAACAGAAGATTCTATTGAGAATACGCAAATATTAGAATCAGAATTAGCACTGATACAAAGTTGGGAATTGTTAAAGTAATAAATTTAAAAAGCTATGATTAATGTTGAATAATACAATAAACAAGAAAAGTTAATAGACATGTCAGCAGGGAAGCTGGATTCTAAAATAAAATTACTTTTTCTTAATGAAAATTTACAATTACAGAAATAATAAAAAGCAGAAAAACTGAACCTGAAAATTTGTGAGAAACTTATATGATCTGCCTGCTTCTGCCTCCCTGAGTGCTGGGATTACAGGCCAGTGGCACCAGTCAGGCTCAAAAAAATAAAACATAAAATGAAGGTAAAAATAAATATTGACCTCCAAGGACTACTGATAATTAAAATTAAGAAATATATTTTACATATAATTTTAATAGCAAAGAAAAAGGATAAGAAAAATATAGCCATGGGCTGGATTTGTTTGTAAAACCAATAACCCATTTTTCCAAAATTAAAGACAGAAAATAATAAAAGCTGAGACTGCTTACCTAAAAAGAATAAACAAGTAATCAATTACAAAATGGGGTACAGAGCTAAACAGAGAACTCTCAATAGAGGAATATCAAATGGCAGAGAAATACTTAAAGAAATGTTCAACGTCCTTAGTCATCAGGGAAATGTAAATCAAAACGACCCTGAGATTTCACCTTACACCCACCAGAATGGCTAAGATCAAAAACTCAAGTGACAGAACATGCTGGAGAGGATGTGGAGAAGGGGAACACTCCTCCACTGCTGGTGGGAATGTAAACTTGTATAACCACTTTGGAAATCAATCTGACACTTTCTCAGACAACTAAGAATAGTGCTTCCTCAACATCCAGCTATATCTCTCCTAAGCATATATCCAAAAGAAGCTCAAGTACACAATACGGACATTTGCTCAACCATGTTTGCAGTAGCTGTATCCATAGTAGCCAGAATCTGGAAACAAACCAAATGTCCCTCAGCTAAGGAATGGGTATAGAAATTGTGGTAAATCTACACAATGGAATATTACTCAGGAATAAAAAAAAAACAAAAACAAAAACAAACAACAACAACAAAAAAAACCAGGGAAATCATGAAATTTGCTGGTAAATGGTGAGAACTGGAAAAGATCATCCTGAGTGAGATATCCCAAATGCAGAAAGAAACAAATGCTATATATTCACTTATTAGTGGATATTAGGTATAAAGTATAGAATAAACATTCTAACATCTGTACACCTAAGGAAGCTAATCAAGAAGTAGGACTGTGGCTAAGATGATCAATCACCATTCAGAAAGACAAAGAGGATGGACATCGGAGTAGGGAGAAAACAGGGAACAGGACAGGAGCCTACCACAGAGGGCCTCTGAAAGGATCAACCCTGAAGAGTATCAAGGCAGATGCTGAGACTCATAGCCGAACTTTGGGCAGAGTTCAGGGAAACTTATGAAAGAAGTGGGAGATAGTAAGACCTGGAGAGAACAGGAACTCCACAAGGAGAGCAACAGATCCAAAAAGTTTGGGCACTGGGGTCTTTTCTGAGACTGATATTCCAGCCAAGGACCAAGCATGGCGATAGCCTGGACCCCCTGCACGGAGGTAGCTCATGGCAGTTTAGTGTTCAAGTGGATTCATAGTAATGGGGACAGGGACTATCTCTGACAGAAACTGATTGGACTGCTCTTTGATCACCTCCCCCTGAGGGGGTAGCAGCCTTACCAGGCCACAGAGAAAGACAATGCAGCCCCTCCTGATGTGACATGATAGACTAGGATCAGAGGGAAGGGGAGAAGGACCTCCCTTATCAGTGTACTTGGGGAGGGGCACAGGTGAGGTGGAGGGAAGGAGGGTAGAGTTGGCAGGGGAGGAGGGAGGGAGCTACAGGGGGCATACAAAGTGAATAAAGTGTAATTACTAAAAATATAAAATTATAAAAGGATAACAACTAGCTAAATAATGTGTAAACTGCATAAGTAAGTCTAAATGACTGAAGAACAAAATATTCTGAAATTTTTACAGAATGAACAAGATAAGGATTACAGAGAACATTTCATAAAATAATTAATGTGAGAACACTGTGGCACAACATTTTAATGTACTTTATAAAAACTATAATAGTATACATAGGGTAAAATATATTTCAAAGATGAAGCAGAGGAAAAAACTTTTTAGACTCTTGTCTTGTTCCCTGATTTCTCCCTCTTCCAATGTCTATCCTGTGTGCCTTTCTGAACGAGTATTAGCTTCTTTAGGTGTACAGATTTTAGTATGATTATCCTATATTATATGTCTAATATCCACTTATAAGTGAGTATATAGCATGTGTTTTTTTTTTTGCTTCTGGGATACCTCACCTCACTCAGGATTATCTTTCTAGTTCCATCCATTTGCCAGCAAATTTCATGACTTCCTTGTTTTTAATTTCCTTGTTTCATGAGTTCCTTGAGTAGTATTCCATTGTATAAATGTAACAAACTTTCTGTATCCATTCTTCTGCTGAGGGATATCTGAGTAGTGTCCAGATTCTGGCTATCAAGACAGAAGCTGCTAAGAACACTGTTGAGCAAATATCCTTATTGTATATTTGAATGTATTTTGGATATATGCCTAGGAGTTGTATAGCTAGATCTTGAGGTGGCACTAGTCTTAATTTTCTGAGAAAGTGCCAGATTGATTTCCAAAGTGGTTGTAAAGTTTACATTCCCACCAGCAGTGGAGGAGGGTTCCCCTTTCTCCACATCCTCTCCAGCATTTTCTGTCACTTGAGTTTTTGATCTTAGCCATTCTGATGGGTGTAAGATGAAATCTCAGGGTTGTTTTAATGTGTGTTTCCCTGATGACTAAGGATGTTGAGCATTTCTTTAAGTGTGTCTATGACATTTGATATTCCTCTATTGAGAATTCTCTCATTAATTCTGTGAGCCTATTTAAGACTCTACCCGGCAGGGTATTGAAGCAGATACTGAGACTCATAGCCAAAATTTGGGCAGAGTGCAGGAAATCTTCTGAAAGAAGGGGGAGATAGAAAGACCTGGAGGGGATTGGAACTCCATAAGGAGAGCAACAAAACAAAATAATCTGGACCCAGTGTTCTTTTCTGAGACTGATACTCCAACCAAGGTCCATGCATTGTGAGGACATAGATGCCCCACACAGATGTAGTCCAGAGCAGCTCAGTGTCCAAATGGGTTTCCCTAGAAAGGGCAACAGAGACCATCTCTGATATGAACTCAGTTGCTGACTATTTGATCACCTCCCCCTGAAGTGGGAGCAGCCATACCACACTACAGAGGTCCTGATGAGATTTGATAGGCTAATGTCAGATGGAAGGAGAGGAAGTCTTCCAGTATGTGTGGACTTAGAGGGGAATGGCCAGAGTAGAAGTAGGAAGTGTGGGATTAGGACGGGATGAGGGAGGGAGTTATAGCTGGGAAAAATTGTGAATAAATTATAATAAATAAAAAGGAAAAAAACTTTTTAGAGAAGTAAAACAGGTAATGCATTTCAAAAGTGAAATGAGTATCTTGTTTGAATTTAATAACCAGTTAATGTTATTGCAAGAAAAGGAAAAAAAAAAGAGTATGAGTTAATCATTTCCTAACACACAAGCACTGAAGGTATCAATCAAAATAGTAGGATTTTCTAGGTCTTTAAATTTAAGGTATGTTTCCTATTAGATTATGTGAATAGTCACAAATGTGTCATGAAATATATTTTAAAAATAACATCTAAGGTGGTCTTGGAATTTCTTAACTCTTCCTCCAATGTCATTTCCACATATTCCTGACTTGTATTTGGGCATTGATTAGTTTTGTGATAAATTGGTAGTTAAATTTGTAGTGACAGTCTATGGTATTTTTTAAAGACTGTTTTTATCTTATAGTGTAAATGAAATTTGAGTGGCTGTGGGTCATAAGAGTTAACTTGTGTAGCTTTCTGTTTTCTTTTTTTTTTCATTTTTATTTTATATTAATCACAGGTTATGTACTTTGTATCCCAGCCATAGCACCCTCTCATAATCTCTCCCTATCACCTCCCTCCCTCCCTCATCTCCTCCCTGCACCTTTCCAAGTCTACTGATAGGGGAGGCCTTCATCCCCTTCCATCTAACTCTAGCTTATCAGGTCTCTTTGGGAATGGCTACAATGTCCTCTTCTGTGGCCTAGCAAGGCACCTCCTCCCTCGGGGGATGGGGAGGTCAAAGAGCCAGCCATTGAGTTCATGTCCAAAATAGTTTCTGTTCCCCTTACTAGTATACCCACTTGGGAATTGAGCTACCATTTGCTACATACAAGCAGAAGTTCTAGGTTATAACCATGCATGGTCCTTGGTTGGAGAGAGAGTCTCATAAAAGACCCCTGTGCCCTGCTATATTTGGTTCTTGTGGAGCTCCTGACCTCTCCAGGTCATACTAACTCCCCCTTCTTTCATATGATTCCCTGCACTCTGCCAAGGGATTAGTCATGTTTCTTAATATTTGCTTTGATACACTGCTAGGAAGAGTGTTTTCTTTGAGGCCCTTTGTGGCTGGCTCTTGTCCTGCTACTTGTTTTCTACTAAATCCAATGTCAGTCCTATTTGACTTTCTAAGTGAGTATTAATCCTCTTACCCCAGGTCCTCTTTCTTGGGGCTTCCTCTCACCTGGGAAACCAGATCGCAGTTGTTTTAGGACCCAGAGTTCAGTCCCTTGGTTTCTGTACCGAAAATGTTGTTCTGCAGCTCAGAAACGGAGTCCTCCTGGCACTGCTTCCTGTTTTCAAGGTAATAATCATCATTTTCTAGAAAGTGTTCTTTCAAAATACTAGTGACATAATATTAAAAATAGTTTACTCTTTGGCATACACTTAGACCCCTTAACCTTCTCCTGTCTTCCAACTCTCTGTTAATAACATATATTTTGTGTTTCTTCTGGAGCAGCAAGATACAGATTTCGGCTTCAGTGTGTCAGTGCACCATACTGACTTTGGAATGGGAGTCTCTATGGGTATTACCCATTTCCTGGAAGGTTCTTCAAATTTTCTGGAAAATATCTGACTGATCTCACTTGTAATGAAGTGTGGCTTTCCTTATTTTTTCTTTCTTTAGTCAGAAATCTCCTGCATAGAAATAACAACTCCAAAGCAGAGAACATACATTTTCACATCTCTTGGCCCAGTGTTTTGTTGTTGTTGTTGTTGTTTATTGGCTTGCCTGTTTGTTTATGAGATCCATATTCTCAGTACCTTAGAGAACATACATAATTTTTAAATTTTATTTTATTTCTTGTTTAGGGATGAGACACATCCTATGGTATGCATGTAGAGGACAGAGGATGACTTTGGAAAATAAGTTCTCCCTTTATACTCAGAAATGGTTTTTGAAGATTGAACTCAGGTAATTAGTCTTGCTGAGGATGTTCTTTTATCTACTGAGTAATCTTGCCAAGAACTAAAACATAATAATTTTCAAAAATAACCAAATGAATATTCTTTATTTATTTTCAAGATGTTGTACCATGTATTTCAGTTTCTTAATAGGATTTTCTACTACTCTTATTCCAGATTTACTTTTTTTTTAATATGACTAATTTCTAGTGGCTATATAGTAATTAAATGTGTATCTTCTGACTAGAAATATGTCCAAATTTGTAAAGAGCATATTGGGTTTCAAATAGAAAAAGAGAAAGAAGTATGCAGTCACATTAAGCTTTTCATGTTATTTACATGTTGAAATATAGTGAACTTAATGATAATATTATAAAAAGAACTATCAAATGACTATTGTGTCTATCTTTAGCTCTCAATTGTTTCTTTCACTTATATGTTTATATATATATATATATATATATATATATATATGTATGTATAATACAGTCAGCATGTTCTCTTGACTACCCTGGTGCTCAGATTTGAGATTTGGTATGTTAAATACCTAACTATGCTTTGATTGCTGGAATCACTTTATCCTGGGTCTTATTTTTATTAGAAATTATAAGAAACTTTGTTAGGTTCTGTTTTTAAAAAGTCTTCCACAAATTTTATTTTCATAAGCCATCATATTAAATATACATAAAATTAAGGAAATTAAAAATTGGTAGTAATGAATCTTCCAATCAAGATGCAAGTTAATTTCTTTATGCCTTATTGAATTTCTTTCAATATATATTATAATATATATGTATGTTTGAAAATGAGAATAAGCCTTGATTTCAAAACAATTTTATAAATACATACTATTTCACCATTAAGTATGCCTTTATAGGAATTTGAATAAATTTAAATTTTCTTATATTTTTCTTATATTTTCTTGTCATGTTTTTCTCAAGTGCATATTTTGGAAATTCTTTAAATTGAGTTATTTTGGCTTTTCTTCACTTTCTAATTGCTTCCTGTTGGAATTTTTTTTTTTTTTTTGGTTTATTGTACCTTCAGTATTTGCTGGATTCATCTTACTTATTGCTGAGTAGTGGGATCTGTGTGCCTGGCTTCGTGCTGGAATTTTTCATATAAACAAGAAATTTTTATGTAACATCTGGTAATAGAAAGAAAGTCTTTCATTTCTGCCAAAGACTTATGCCCTATATTTCTTTTATTAGTTTACTGCAATAGCAACAACCTCTGAAACAAGTCTGAAAATGAGGGTAACCCTTTCTTTCAACAATTTCAGAAATATATAGTATTTCACCAATAAGTATAAGTTTATTTGACTATGAATAAATTTAAATTTTCTTACATTCTCCATAAATTAATGTATGAACACTTTTATTTGTAAGAGAATACATTATAATGACTTTTGACAGTTTAATTATGTAGCCTAGGTTTTCCTCAAACTGACTGTGTAGCCCAGACTGACCTCAAATAGAAATATACAATTAAATCTGACCACAAGCTCTCAATCATCTTAAGGTAGATTTACCAGTATCAAGACTACTGCTTTAGACAACATGTACAGCTAGGTTTTTCATCAACTTACTCATACTATATTGTACCTTAAATATTCTTCTGATTAAGTCTTCCAATGTTTTTCCCACTGTGCTTGTGATTGTTATTAAAAAAAATACAGTGACATTTTCCTATTTTATAGTTTTTAAGATTGATATTGTGAATTATAGGCTTAGGTGGACACAATATGTGCTGGTATATGACTGAAGTATTTTGAGAAATGGTTCAAGCAATAACAGTGATATTTGAATGTTTGCAAAGTGAAGTCATCTCTTCCTATAATATGGATTTTCTTTCATAAACATTACTATTTAGATTTCTGAGTGTCCACATTTATCAGTTCAGGTGTTAAAAAGTTTTATTTATAGGTATTAATTTTTCAACATTTGTTTTTCATAGGAATCTATTACTTTTTATCTTTGTATATACACTAATGGTTCATTTTTAGTTACTTCATCTCAGACATATTCTACTTGAAAAATACAATATCCTGTAGGGAACTTATGCTAGATGCTAGTTATCTGCTATTTTAATCTACTTTAAGTTGATAATATCTTTATTCAATTTTTATTTTGGGGGAATACTTACCATTATGTAGAATTGGTGGTTTAGTATTATTTTTTTACTGTCATTTAATGATGTTGTTCCATCATCAACTGTTCTCTCTCTCTTTCTCTCTCTCTCTCTCTGTCTCTCTCTCTCTCTCTGTTTTTAAGTTAGAGATCTATCATGAGGCACATAGTGAACCTTCCCAGAGCAGTATGCATTTTTCTTGTTACTATTCTTTATCTCTTCACTAAATTTGGGTTGGTTTGGTGATAAGGTGCACTCTGGATTCTTCCCTTTCTATCACAATGCTCAGTTCTTTTTCTGTTGTTTTATAATCTCTGAAGCTTGGTGCTTGCTTCATGATTATTTCATGTATTACATAATTCATATTTAAAACATAAATTTTGTGTTATTTTTCTTTCTTCATTTTAACAATGACTATATCCAATAATACTTAAAATTTTCCATATTACATGCTTTAGGTCTAAAACCATCAGTTTATTTTTATAGTAGGAAAGATTTTTTGGAATATCTATCCTCCAAATGTGTTATTTTGTCCATGTGACAAATAGTTATAGATTAGTTATTTATGCTTGCTAATTCCTGTATTTATAATATTTTAAGATTGGTGTCTCTTGATTTTCTTTTCTTCGAAAACTGGTAGAGTTTTCAATATTCATTTTCCTGTGCTCTTTTTTTGTTAAGTTATTATGGATTTTTTCCTATGAGTTTTGAATATTAGTTTGTTTAAACACTATATCCTATAATATTGTCCTTGACAGTATGATTTGTGTTTGCTTGTTCAAGCAAGTAATGAAAATAGTTTTCAATTTTCATTCAATGGGTCCTCTTTCAATCTCATTTCAGTCTTCAAATATGTTACTGTATGTTGTTGTTTCTGTCCATAGCTCATGTTGTTTCTGTACATAGCTCACTTGCACTATTTATATACAGATGATACAATACCCTTCATAGTCTGGAATTTTCCCCTATGATCTTTGGTCATGCAGTTGGAGGTATGTGGGGCTTCTAAGAAAATTATACCCAAAAGAAAAAAGAAACATGCTTTTTTAAAAAGCTTATTTATTTTTATATTAATTACAGTTTATTCACTTTTTATCCCAGCTGTAGCCCTCTCCCTTGCCCCCTCTCAATCCCATCATCCCTCCTTCATCTCCTCCCATGTCCCTCTTCAAGTCCACTGATAAAGCAAGCCCTCCTTTCCTTCTATCTGAACCTAGCTTATCAGGTCTCAAGAGGACTGGCTGCATTATCTTCCTCTGTGACCTGGTAAGGCTGCTCCTCCCTCAAGGGGTGGTGGTCAAAGAGGAAGCCACTGAGTTCATGTCAGAGACAGTTCCTGTTCCCATTGCTAAGGAACCTACTTGGATACTGAGCTGCCACGGGCTACATATCTGTAGGGGTTCTAAGTTATCTGCATGCATGGTCCCTGCTTGTAGTATAAGTCTCAGAAAAGACTTGTAGGTCAGATTTTAGTTCTTTTATTCTCCTTGTGGATCTTACAGCTTCCCTCAAGAAAACCACAACCTGAGGATATGATAATAGCTTCATTTTTAAAATTCACTGTGAAAATTTACAAGTTTTAAAAACAATCTGAAAATCCAAAAACAGAATTTTTCCTATTTTTAGATATTCCCTGTATCCTCAAACTGTTTACTACCTTATGATGAGAGGAATTTTCACTGAGGAATCATTGACAATGATTCATCCAAAAGCATGTCTATTAACCTCTTAGGAGTCTTAAATTTATTAATTTAGATCATTAAACTTTATTTTCTAACCAGGCAGTGGTGGCATAAGCCTTTAATGTCATTACTCAAGAGGCAGAAGCAAGCAGATATTTGAGTTTGAGGCCAGCCTGGTGTACAGAAGGAGTTCCAGGATAGCCAAGGATACACAGAAAAAGTCTGCCTTAAAAAAAATTAAGATCTTTGTTTTCCTCTTCACTGACTTTTGTTATTAATGTTGTATATCTTGAACATTTATTTTTTAATTAATTAATTTATTTATTTTTATTAATTTATTTTTTGTTATAAATCACAGGTTAGGTACTTTGCATCCCAAGCGTAGCCCCCTCCCTCATTCCCTCCCACCCTCCCTAGCCCTCCCTCATCTCCTCCCTGCCCCCTCCAAGCCCACCAACAGGGGAGGACCTCCTCCCCTTCCATCCAACCCCAGCTCATCCTGTCCCCTCAGGGCTGGCTGCAATGTCCTCCCCTGGGATCTAGCCAGTCTGTCACTCCTCGGCATGTATGGGGGAGAGTCAAAGAGTCAGCCATCAAGTTCAAGACTGAAACAGTCCCTGTTTCCCTCACTAGGGTCTTCAGTCCAACACCGAGCTATCATGGGCCCCATCTGAGCGGGGGTTCCAGGCCACATCCACACGTGGTCCTAGGTTGTATAAATGGTCTCATACAAGACCCCTGTGCCCTGCTCAAATTGGTCTTTGTGAAGCTCTTGTTCTCTCCAAGTCTCACCAACCTCCTCCATTTCTATCATCACTTCTCATCCTCTGCCAAAGGCTTGATCACGAGTCCTAATATCTGCTCTGATATATCGCTACGTTGACCCCCCCCCCCGAGAGGTCCTCCTTGGCATGCTCCTGTCCTGTTGCTTGTTTTCTCCTCCACTCCATGTCCATCCCATTTGTTCATCCAAACGAGCACTGA
>JAQQSO010003180.1:0-13773 GCA_028658305.1 Pachyuromys duprasi
TTGAGGAATTCATTTCAGCCAGCATATCTTCAGCTCCCGAGATTCTCTCTTCCATCTCTTGTATTCTATTGGTGATGCTTACCTTTGTGGTTCCTGATCTTTTCTCTAAGTTCTCCAGTTCTAGGTTCTTCTCCGTTTGTGTCTTCTTTATAGATTCTAATTCTGTTTTTTTTTTCTTTGTATTGTTTCCTTTATCTGATTGACTATGTCTCCAATTTTTAGTTTGTTTCCTCTCTGTCTATCTTTTATTGTTCCTGTATGTGGGCCGTTAAATCCTTCTTAATTTCTTTGAGGGCCTTGTTCATTTCCTCTTTTTGTACCTCTTTTTGTTCCTCTAATATCTGCATAATTATAGCTTTAATATAATTTTCCTGTGTCTCTGCTGAATTAAAATCTTTATTGCTTTTGGGTGTTTCTTGTGGGTCCATGGTGTCCTGGTTATTGTTGGGTGAGTTCTTTCACCGATTTCTGGGCATTTGTTTACATATAATCAAGGAGCTGTTTGTGCTTTATGGCTGAACTTCAGGCTGGAACTGTCAATTTCTTTTGTCAGGAGTATTCTTCAAGAAGATCAGGGAGTTCTAGTGGTTTGATAGTGTGTGTTGTTGTCTCAGTTGAACTCTGTTGTGGGCTCTGTGTGCCTGGCTTCGTGCTCTGTGCTAGAAGCTGTGAGCACCGCAGGCTTGTAACCCCTTTGGTCTGGAGACCTTGTTCCTCACTCTGTGCCAAAGGCTGAGTGTCCCCTTTTGATATGTCTGCTGGGGACGCTGTTCTGGTCAGGAGGCTCCATGCTCTGACCTGGGCTTGCTGCTAAGGGCTCTCTTCTGGACTGGAGTCTTGGCGCCTTCTTCTGGGTCAGGGGCTGTGCACCATGGTCTGAAATGGTATTTGGGGGCACCTCAGACTGGACTTGATACTATGAGTCCCAATCAGTGGTGGTGGCTGGGTGTGCCTAGGGGTGTGGGTCTTACCGGTGTAGCCCGCGGTATTTGGGGGCACCTCAGTCTGTCCTGGGTACTGTGTGACCCAGACCGAATGGTGGCTTAGGCGCCCAGTGTGGCTGTGCAGCCTGTCACCTGCCAGATTTTTTCTTGGGATTACCTGGGTGTCCCTTGGACTTTTCCACTTGATTTTCCCACCATAGTAAATCCGCTCACCTGGCAGTCGCAAATGCTGGTTGTTTTAGGTCCGAGATCTTAGTCTCCTGGTCGCTGTGCCTACACTACTGTCCTGCTCCTCAGACACAGTGTCCTCCTGGGGCAGCCATCTTGGATCCCTCAATCACATTTTTATTTCATTAAAAAAAATGTATCTCAACTTACTTGTTTTTCAGTTGAACTATTACAGTTTTTCTAGTGAAAGTCTGCCACAATTGTGCTAATGGGAAAATCTAGGGGCGCAGATACATTGTTCCATTTGTCTCCTAGATTCTTCTATGAATCCTATCAGTTAGTTGACCTGGAAGTCTAATCTGTGTGGACAAAAATTGCCTCCTGGTTTCCACTTGGCCTCAGCTCATATGAAGTTATCAGATGACCAGAGGCCAAGAGGAACAATAGATAAGTTTTTAATCCTTCAGCTGTTTTTATTATTTATTGGCTGTGTGCTTCAACTGCTGATACCTCCCTTTCAACAGTAGGAAGTTTCTTTTACCTCTGATAACCTCAGCACTGTCCGATGGGTTTGGATCTAAAGATATCTGAAAACATATCTGTAAAGAGTTGCTTTGTGAACTCTTCTTGGCTCACAGTAATTTGCACACATCGTCAATCTTTCAGTCTCTTTCAGAGCTTGTTGATGTATGAAAATAACAGCTAAATTTCTGTTCTTTCTTGCAGTACTGACCGAATTGGGCATTTCTTGAAGTATTTGTTTCTCATGGCTAATGTGACTGCAGGTTAATTTTGGTTCACTGATCTCTTCTTAGTATCTCTGATTAGGTCTCCTTGTCCAATCCAACTTCTGAAAACTGATGACCACTGAAATGCCTTATTTTTGAGCTACCTTTTGTTTTTCTCATTAAAGCATCTGTCTTTGTGATCTCTTTAAACCTGTGACTTTTGTATAGGGTCCGTATATGTTAACAACACTGTGTTTCTAGTTTTACTAAGTGTAGAACTTGAATATCAAACTACTTCTACAATGTAATTTCTCCACAGAGAACTGTAAGCATGTCAAAACAAACAATAAAACCTTCTTTTATTTTCATAATTGCCTTTGTTTCAGTAAATACTATCACCATATGCCCCATTGCTGGATACAAATGTCTTTGAGGCCATCTAGATTTTTTGCTGACCTCTCATGTCAGATTTATGTATTTAATCATAGTGCTGGGGACTACACCTAGTACTTCACGCATGTTCAGTAAACATGATACTATTGAGCCATAAGCCCAGGCCTCCTGCATCAGATTTAATACAAAATCCTGTGGCTTCAATCTGTAGCTGTATCCTGAATCTACACATTCACTCTACTTGCAGTCCTAATAACTCAAATAAAAGTCATGATTTCCTCTCTCTAACTGCTCCTTTCATTTAAAAATGTATTTTCTGCATCACAGCCTCCATAATCCTCCATTTCAGTCTTCTGACTATTAACAAATGCAAGCTCTGAATCAACACAGCAAAGTATTCTTGGTACCTCTGGAATCAGACCTCTCCTTGCATTTCCTGCTTCCACTGGGCTCTTGCCACCTAAACCTTTGGCTCTAGTTTTTGGTGATGCTAAGCTCATGTGCATATCAAGGACTTCTACAATAAATACTTTTGTTCTCTGAAATGTTTTTACCAGCTTAGATATCAGTGCCTTAAGGAGCCTCTGCAATCACCCACTCAAAAGTACATAGGAACAACCCAGCATTCTACGGTAATTAAATTTCACTATAACAGTTATACCCTAAATTATTTTCTTATTTATTCTTTTGCCCTTTAATGTTTAAATGTTGTGCCATTCCTCTCTTCCAAAATGTGAGGAACCTACAGAAAAAGGGGTTTTTGACCTTTTCTCGTCTATAGTATCTAAAAGCCTTAATTATATGTTGTCTAGATGATGAACTGAAAATAGTTGAATAAATTATCCATTTGATAAGGCCTTAAAACACGAGGCTAGCATTATAAGAAAGTGTTCGGGAGCTGATAAGATGGCTTACTGGTTACTGTGTTTGCTGTCAAACCTGGTCATCTGAATTGATGACTCAGACTCACATGGTGGGAAGAGAAACAACTTCTCTAAGTTTTCCTCTGCCCTCCACATTTAATAAATAAGTAAAGTGGAGTTTAAAAAGGTTACATACTTCTTTTATTTTAAAGTTTATTTATTGTAAGTTTAAATACTTATACTATATTCTCTTCTGTATACCCTAAAACTCTGTGAAAGAACTTAATTACAGACTGTCAGCAACTGAGAAAGGCCAGCCAGCATTGGTGACATGAAATCCAGTAAGAAACATTGATGACTTAATCTCTCCTTTCCAAGTTGCTTTTTCCAAGGCTAAACTGCTTTCTTTCATTTACCTCTTTTGACACTGCATTGGCTATGAGATCACTCCTTCTATTGAGCCAGTGTCTACAGGAACACATTGTGTGAACATAAATGTCTTGCTCTCACCCTCCAGGACTCCGTAGTCTTACTCTAACTGCTTTTTTTATGAGTCGTCTTGACTTGTGCATTGATGACACCATCAGCTAACACATTAGGACATTGGATACATCATAAGACATGGATCATCATACATAAGATAAACTCACACTTTTGCAAAAATAATCACTTTAAGAATAAGATTTACCTTCTAAGTCTTTGCTTACTAATAGCTTGCTAACAAATAGGTTACATAATATTTCAAAATGAGTGGATTTCTTAGGGAAGCTTAGACATGGAGGCCTATTTGAACTTGATTCAAAGAGACTTAAGACTTTGAACTTTAATACATCCAATGAGCTTATAAAAGCCACTACATTTATGTGTTTTAAAAATACGCATTACTGTTGCAACACCATCCCCTATCCCTACCATAAACCCGTTTGTATAGCTTCACAATGAGTAGTGTGTCTTTTCCACACCAGACAATGGCCTTGGTTGTATGACTTCTTTGAACCAAGGGAATGCTATTAATTATGAAGTTAGAATTGCATTTGAATAATTAAGCTTGCCTGGCTATTCCTCTGAATTTGTCACAGAAGAGACTAGTCTTCAGACCTTGAGTAAGACATGCAATAGGACCATCAGCAAAAACACACCAGTCTTCAGTAAAGTCAAGGAACTACTATGACACGGAGTAACTTATGATTCACACATGTGATATAGAAAATTTTCTCCCTTTCGAAAGGTTCTGACATTCTTTATTGACTGATATGTGATTCACTCATTGTTAAGATTTTAAAAGCCCCTGCCAGCCTCTGTGGCTCTGTCTTCTTGCTGTCCACCCCCAGTGACACACATCCTCCAACAAGGCCATACCCACCTCAGCAAGGCCACACCTTCTAATCCTTTTAAATAGTGCCATTCACTAAACATTTAAATAGGTGAGCCTATGGGAACTGTCCTTATTCAAACCACCACAACTGACTTCCTTTAGTGATGAACTGTGATATGAAAGTGTAAGAGAAGTAAACCCAACTCTCCCCAAGTTGCTTTCAATCATGTTATTTCATCACAGAAACCCAAACTCTAACTAAGACATTGTATTAGCTAAATCACATAATAAAAGTCACTATCTGCATAGTGTAGAGTATTAAATCAACAATATGTAACTGAATAAACATCAGTTCACAGATGTTCAGTGGTTAAGAGCACTGGCTGTTCTTTCAGAGGACTCAGGCTCAATTCCCAGCACTTTCACGGCAGCTCACAACTATCTTTAACTCATGCAGGCAAAACATCAATGTATATAGAAATAAGTACATCTTTTAAAAAATTAGCCCAAAAATGTTGTCGATAATTACTAGATAAAAGCCTTGGTTATAAGTTTCTATTAAAGCATCCTTCAAATGACCACTCTCAAGGAGGCTCATAATCAATGATTCTTTCCCTTTTGACTGACCAGAGTGGGTCTGTATGACTGTACAGAATTATAAACTGAATTATGTTGTTCATTTTTAACTGTTAAGCATAGTTTTTCACATTTTCTAGCATTTATGTGTATGACTAAGAAGAATAGTTAGCCAAAACAGATTTTAAGACTTCATTGTCTCTTCAGCTGAGAAGTCAATGTCTAACACCAGTTCCTTAAGGATATCATCAACAGATTTCTAAAACAACATAAGACATCAAGTTTTACTGCTGGTCCCTGAATTATAATATAAAATTATATATTAAAAATGTATTAAGAACACAATGTTCTGTAACAATCATCATTGTTACATCATATTACATTCCATTTTAATTAGCATATAAATGAGAAAAGATGGCCAACCCTGTAACAGATGCCGCTTGCCTGGGAAGCAGATTGTACAAAATGCAAACTGACGAACCTGGAAGATGATCTTTGCTTGTTTTGGGATTCAGAAGTCTGGAAGTCGTTTTAGAATATTAGGAATACACAAAATAAATTATATCCTTCTTTTCAATAGATCCTTTGAAAATATGTTTTAAAATGTCAGGGAATTAAGTAGGTAAAAGGGTGGCATTCTTAGTTCATTGCCAAATGCACAGAGGTATAAAGTAGCATGGTACATTCAAGAAGCTGTGGTTAGCTGGGTTTGCTGCCAATTACAGGTTTTAAAGATGAAAGCCAGGGCAAATTATAAAGCAGGAACTGTTTGTGGAATGTTCCAAAGACAAAATAGCTGTAGTCAGTTATTAATCATAGCAGGTGCTGGTCACACCTAAATTGTTATAAACATCAACATCAGTATACAGGTGTAACAGAGACAGAGGGATAAAATGGTCTCTGAGATCAGAACAGTATCAGTGACAGCTGAATCAAGATTCAGCCAAAACTGATGGTGAAGATGAGAGCTTTCACCCACTGAACCATCTCACTGCCTCAGCAGTAGGTACACAGGAAGAATCTCACTCAGGAAATGCCATGTTTAGATAATTAGCATTTGTTAGTGGGTAAAGCATGGGAGCTAAATGAATAAAAGGATAAAAGTCAACCAAGAAAAACAGACTTCTACAGAGAAGAAACAGTGCCTTTATCAGTAACTAACATGGGGACTCTAGGAGAGGAGCAGTCTAGTGGCAGACATGTTCTGACTGACTTGCACAGGAGTCCAGGTACCAATGTCTAATGGGTAGTTCCTCTCAGAGTCTCAGCGTGCTGATGTTGGACACAACAGTTTTTACTGAGTGGCATAGTGACTGAAGGCAAAAATATGTTGTCTCCATCAAAAACTCCTGCAAAGCAAAAGCAAGGTAGTCTAAGAAGAGGAGTAATTTGGACACATGGAATTTGGTGTAAAGGGATTTGAAGATTGCAATCTGCTGATCTTTGATGCTTGTAATATCAAAATTTCTAGAAAATTAGAGAACTTAGGAACAGGCAAAACATCAGTGTCAGTCTGCTTTTGGAGCAATGCTAGAGAAACCAGCTCTTCTCCCGGTTATTTTTCTCATTGCCATTGTTTTCTATCTCTTTTAAACTAAGTTCAATTTCCCCTTTCAGTTCAACAGGGCACTCATGTGTGAACAAGATTCACTGACAACTTTACCCAGCCGAATCTCTTGCTGCTTGTAGAGAGTTTCATAAATACTCCAGAAAGAGTTCAGCACATATAGCCATCAGAAAAAATATAAAGCAAAATTGCTTTGAGATTTTTATCACACCCAGTCAGAATGACTTGCCTAAGAAAACCGTGACAATGAATGTTTATGACCCTGATGGTAAGCTGTAAACATATGCAACTTGGACAATCATATCAACGTGGACAAAATACTAAAAACAGAATTACTATAAGACCCAGGTATGTTATACCTGGGCACTCCAAGTCAACATATCACAGGGCTAATGCTAGGAGCATAGGAGGACAGAGAGGGGGGACATTTGCATTTTGTTGCATAGGGAACATTTGCACTTCACGTGGTAGAGCAGTGTCTCCATGGGAACATTGTGAATAACTCAGCACATATAAAATGCTGAAGGTGAGTTTCTTCTCTGTTAATCTTTCAACAATATGGCACCTTGGTAGCAATGCAAGGCTGAGTAGCTTAAAAATACAGCAGCGCAATGGGAGATAATAATCAAGGAAAAGTGTAGAAGATAATTAGGAGGCAAACACTAGCACTGTGAAACTGAGATGAGGCTGACCACATCTTTAGAGGGAAAGGGCTAAACTTTGTTCCCATTCCCTATAAATTTGGTTAGCTGAAGATGAAGAAAAGGCTGAGTTTTGGAATTGTTAATCCTGGCTTCTCAGACTGCGGCCTCTCTTGTTTTTAAAGTACAGCTGTCTTTGTTCACAGCTCTTTGTGGTGAAAGGAAGGACGAGCCCCGGTATTCCTCCTGTCAGACTTGCACATCCCTGCTGATGTTTGTGGGTCCATGGAGGACTTGTTATGTAGGTGCAGGTGTATAAACTCAGGTCTTTACACTTGTGCAGTACTTTTACACTGATCGAAACCCCTAGCTTCTGCATATCTTTCTTAATCTTCTGCCTGTACCTTTCCCACAGACCCTAAAACAAACCTATGCATCACTTCTCCAGGAGAGGATATTCAGGAATGGTTCCTCCAGTTTGTGATAAATTTTGCATTTTGAGGAGACAGTTTCTTAGGCTGTGCTTAAAGTGATCTCACTAGTGTCATGACATTTCGAGAGTTGCTTTTATTTTAAATTTTCTTCATCTGATGTTGAAGCAATCAGCCAAATTCTTTCAAGCGAGTGCTCTATAGAATTCCAGTGAACGAAGTGACGATAGAATTCCAAGTACCGTAATTTTCTAAATCTATTTGTAATGAGATGTTTTTGGGGGGTTAAGATAGTCATAATACAGAAAATGATTACTTAGAAAGTAAAAGCTACATATCAATGATTTCAAAGCACCAAAATGAAGCGAAATTCTCTAAATATAATAATTTTAAAGATTATGTATCATTAGTATAATCTTTTATGCATCAATAAAATTTATTAAAATCTTAATGATAAAAAGGAGGAAAATTATATTCCTCCAATAATGATTATGTTAATTCCAGTAACACAGAACTCTGTAATATCTTTCTCCTGAAGCCTGTTAAAAATTTATGTGCTAACTGATTTGTGCTATATGTGCTGTATGATTTGTACCTAAGTATTTTTCATCGATTTGTTGTTTATTACAATTTATTCACTTTGTATCCTGGCTGTAACCTTCTTTTCTCATCTCCTCCCAGTCTCACCCTCCCTCCTTCTACTTCCCCTATGCCCCTCCCTTAGTCTCTGCTAGGGGAAGTCCTCCTCCCCTAGTATCTGACCCTAGCCTATCAGGTCTCATCATGACTGGATGCATCCTCTTCCTCTGTGTTCTCTCAGCCAAACTTTAGGCAGAGTACAAGGACTCTTACAGAAGAGAGAGATAGAAAGACCTGGAGGGGAGAGGAGCTCCACAAAGATACCAACACAGTCCAAAGAGTTTCTTTTATTAAACAGAGTGGTTTTAGTCTCTTCCCAAGGAGCAAGACTTAGACAAATATATTTTTGTTGTTGTTGTTATTTTGATGATGCAAACCAGGAACATTGCAGTAATAAGAATTACAGTGTGAGGCAGGAGATAATGCTAAACCATAAGTCTGACTGAGGAGTATTGATTGGCACTGATGTTAGTAGCTTCCTCTTCATCCAGTAAACTAAATACCAGAAGCCAAATGAAATAATTTGCTAAATAAAGACATTTTCACTTCTTTTATTGTTGTTTTGTTTTTTGTTTTTGTTTTGTTCAAGACAGGGTTTCTCTGTGTATCCTTGGCTGTACTCGACTAGCTTCGTAGACCAGCCTGGACTTGAACTCATAGAGATCCACCTGACTCTCCCTTCCTAAGTGCTGGGATTACAAGCATGTGCCAACATGCCTGGCTTGATTCAGGTCTTAATAAGGAGTTTTTTTCTTTTTTTTTTTACCTAAGAAATAAAGAGTAAAAAACTTTTTGTCTGAGAATTTAGAATTTAAATCATAGCAGATGGAACCTTGACAAAAGAAACAAAATTGTTTATGAAAGTATTTAGTTAAATGTTAACTTCTTTTTAAGAACGCAGAAAGTTATAAGAAAAAGAATAAAGTTTGATCTTTTCCGTATAAAAAAACAAACTCAAAATGGATTAAACCCCCAAATTTAAGAGATTAAAAACTGTATAGTTCAGTAAAATATTCAGAATAAAACAAACAAACAGAAAAAGAAAGCTTTAGGTCTGGATTTGCTTGTGATCTTTATGTTAGTAATTATTTTTGTTAGAAGACTCTAACATCTGGATGTCAGCAAAACCAAGAAAAAAAAAAAACTTCAAAACTTCAATTGGAAGTTATGTCACAAATATGTGATACTTTTAATAAAAAAGATCCAGTGAATTCTAAAAACTAAAGACATGTAAAGAAAGACCAAATGTATGGCTGTGTGATTGATGTACAAATTAGAAAACAAATTAGTTTTTATCAACTTGTAAATCAAAACAATTTTCAACCATGTTGATGTATATTTAAGCTCAGTGTTTCTTCTATTCATTTTACATTTTTATTCTTTTTTAATTTTTTTTATTAATTACAATTTATTCACTTTTTGTCCCAGATGCAGCCGTCTCCCTTGTCTCTTCCCAATCCCACCATCCTTCCTTCTTCTCCCATGCCCCTCCTCCAGTCCACTGATAGAGGAGGTCCTCCTCTGCTTCCATCTGACCATAGCCTATCAGGTCTCATCAAGCCTGGCTGCATTGTCTTTCTCTGTGGACTGGTAAGGCTGTTCTCCTTCAGAGAGAGGTGATCAAAGAGCCAGCCAATGAGTTCATGAACAGCCCCTGTTCTCCTTACTAGGGTATCCACTTGGAGACTGAGATGCCATAGGCTACATCTGTGCAAGGGTTCTAGGTTATCTTCATGCATAATCTTTGGTTGAAGTATCAGTCTCAGAAAAGACCTCCTGAGCCTACATTTCTTGGTTCTATTGCTCTCCTTGTGGAGTTCCTGTCCCCTCCAGGTCTTTCATCTCCCACTTCTTTCATAAGATTCTCTACACTCTGCCCAAAATGTGGCTATGTGTCTCAGCATCTACTTCAATACCCTGCAGGGTAGAGTCTTTCAGAGACCCTCTGTGGTAGGCTTCTATCCTAGCCTCTGTTTTCTCCTTCTTCAGATATCCATCCTGTTTACCTTTCTGAATGTAGAATGATCATCTTACCCAGGGTCTTTCTTCCTGCTTAGCTTCTTTAGGTGTACAGATTTTAGCATGTTTATCCTATACTATATGTCTAATATCGACTTGTAAGTGAGTATATACCATGTGTGTCTTTCTGCTTCTGGAATACCTCACTCAGGATAATCTTCTTCCTTAACGGAACACCAACAGCAGATGTTCTAATATCAACAATAAATAAATGGGACCTCATGAAATTTAAAAGCTTCTGTTATGCAAAGGACACTGTCTTCATAATATAACAACAGCCTACAGACTGGGACAGGATCTTCATCAACCCTATATCTGACAGAAGGCTAATATCCAGAATATATATAGAACTCCAGAAATTAAAAAGCACAAATCAGGTAATCCAATTAAAAAAATGAGTACAAAGCTAAACATATAATTCTCAATAGAGGAATATTGAATAGCAGAGAAACACTTAAAGAAATGCTCTAATTGTTCTTAGTCATCAGGGAAATACAAATTAAAACGACCTTGAGATTTCACCTTACATCCATCAGAATGAATAAGATCAAAAACTCAAGTGACAGCACATGCTGGAGAGGATGTGGAGAAAGGTGAACACTCCTCCATTGCTGGTGGGAATGCAAACTTGTACAACCATTTTGGAAATCAATCTGGCACTTGCTCAGACCATTAGGAAAAGCGTTACCACAAGATCCAGCTATAGCACTCCTAGGCATATATCCAAAATATGATCAAGTATACAAGGACATTTGCTCAACCATGTTTATAGCAGCTTTATTCGTAATAGCCACAATCTGGAAACAACCCAGATGTCCTTCAATGGAGGAATGGATACAAAAATTGTGGTACATTTACACAATGGAATACTACTCAGCAATTAAAAACAAGGAAATGTTCTATTTGTTTTCAATGTGTTTAGATATTGACTTGTTTTCATCTGTTTTATTTTAAAGTATGTAAAATGTCACTATTGTCCTAGACTCAAAACATGAAGCATGCTAAAGTTATCCAAGTGTCCCTTTCATTCCCATTGTTACTACTTTTCCTACCACCCAAACTTTGTTGGCTTCTTCACACTGCTACCATTTTGCTTATCAAACACATTAATGTATGCATGTCTACCTGGAACAATGATTCCTACTTTTTGATTTCTCTCTCTTGTTCTTTTATATGGATGGACATGTGATTGATCAGTGTCTGTTTTTACCTCCATGCCTTCTTTGGCTTTTTTTTTTTCTACACTCTATGCCATGATGGACTCTATCCCTCTGAAGCCAAAAGCCAAACTAAGCCTTGTCTTCTTTAAATTGCTTTGGCCATGGCATTTCATTACAGAAAGTGAAAACTGACTAGTGCAAGATCTAAAATTCCACTGCTTGTGCAGCAGGGAATGAGATAAACAGGAGACTCCCCAGCACTATGTGTGGCCCTTGCTGGGTAAGTGCAGAAGAGAAGTACCACCAAATGAAGTCCTGCTTCAAGCATGGTGGAGTCAAAGACCAACAGCTACCTGAAGGTGTCTTCTGACCTACACACACGCACACACACACACACTTTAATGATTTTTCTAATCACTGAATTCAGGGTTGTGTGGAAGAAGTACTTGGGTATTTCTTCCTATTTTGACCTAAAATGTTTATAAATACACAGATCTTCACAACAGTTCAGAACATCCAATGCAGCAGTAACGTGTATGCTGTCAACTGACTTAATGTGAAGACCTGTACTCACACACTGTTCACCTTGTGTAACTTACTGTAATGCATAGCACAGTCTGCATCAAAACTGGTTTTTGCACCACATAACTAGCCAAATGTGCTCAGTTTCACACATACCTTTTATACTTTCAATAGAGAGTGTTTTCAAAAAGCTCAACTTTAAGTGTTCTTTAAGTATTTTAAGGTCTGCCTACTAAAACTTATTTAGATAATTTTATGGCCATTAATCAAAATACATTCTGTTTGCTTTTGGTTTCAGTCATATAAAAAACAGGTGAATGGTGATGTGAAATAAAGTAAGCCATTAACTGTTTATATCATTGTGACAGGGCAGCTTTACATGCTTTCGGAAATGTGTGAGCATCATGCCCGAGGAGAGTGAATGTGCACTCAGGGTAGAACAGTAGTGGGATATTCCAGGCCCTTTGTTCCTCCACTGAAATCCATGGGGACTGACTGAACCTTGCTTATGGTAATTTTTTTCATATGCCAATAAAAATAATTGGACCTTTTCCTTAAATTTGCTGTCAGAATAATGTTATTATATTTGGAAGAGAAGTACTTATATTCAAAAATGGTCTTCATTCTTAACAATACATATGTTGTGATGGACTTTAAACTGAGACCTGCTCTGACCAAAAAAATGGCATGCTGTTAGAAAGAAAACACTCCAAACCTTTAGTTTTATTTATATTTCTAACAGTGCTTAAAACTTACCTGTTGTTAAGTAAGGAATATTTCTGTTCTAATTTGCTTTTCTGTTGCTGTGATAAACATCATGGTCAAAAGAAACTTAGAGAAAGAGAGGGTTCAATTCCACTTATACTTCTCTGTTACAGCCTCTTAATGAGGGAAGTCAGGGCAAGAATCCAAACAGGAACTTGAGCAGAAATTGTACGATAATGCTGAGTACTGGCTCAATCCCTGATCATGCTCTGCAACCTGTCCTATAAAGCTGAGTCTCTACTGTCTAGGAATTTTGCCACACACAGTGGACAATGGGTTGGCACTCTTGCATCAATCAAGAAAATCTCTTACCAACATGGCCCCAGACCAATCTGACCTGGGTAATTATTCAATAGAGGTTTGTTCTTCACAGGTGTCTTAGGGTTTTGTCCAAGTGAGAATAAAAACTAATAGCTTAGATTTTATGCACATTCTTTCAAAGAACAGTGACTTGATGTAAGGTTAAATCACTATTACAAATAACCAGTCTTTGTGCTAAGATTCAGGAAAGAATTTAAATTGCTCAGCCACATAGTATAAGAGTCCATGCAGTATGCACTGCACAGAGGCCTCTGGAACATCAGCCATTCCAGGTGGGTATGGAGTGCTCTCTTCCTAAAGTTCCTGTGACCTTCACATGCTCACAGTTGGATGGATTGCACTTGCAATGGAGTCTTAATATCCTTTCAAGATATTTTCTTCTTGAAAATATTTTGGTTGTTCTTTTGTGGCAATTGTTTTGAGCCATTACTGATGATGACAACAAAGAATTTATATCTCCCCATTTGTCTGGTAGCAGAAAAAAATACATATATTTTTTAATTTATTTATTTTTATATCAATCACAAGTTAGGTATTTTGCATCCCAAGCATAGCCCGCTCCCTCATTCCCTCCCACCCTCCCACTCCCTCCCTCATCTCCTCCCCGCCCCCTCCAAGTCCACGAACAGGGGAGGACCTCCTCCCCTTCCATCCAACCCCAGCTCATCCTGTCTCCTCAGGGATAGCTGCAATGTCCTCCCCTGGGATCTAGCCAGTCTGT
>JAQQSO010003182.1:0-13771 GCA_028658305.1 Pachyuromys duprasi
TGGGAGCTGACTGGAGTGTGGAGGGGCAGTTCCAGTGCAGGGCAAAGGCTGGTCAGTTAGTCTGCATACTTAATTCTAAATACACCCAAGGAAAAATGAAGGTTGGGGTAGATCAAGCTGCTACCACCTACTGGATATGTTAGTGCTAAGTAGTTCCTGTTTTGTTTGTTTTAATCTCATGAATGTGGTATAAGGCTGGATCCTCTGGAAGAACAGCCAGTGTTCTTTAGCACTGAGCTCTCTGTCTAGCACCTTTGGCTTAACTTTAAGAGAAGGAAACCAAAGGCTGGAAACACAGCATAATATGCCACCATTGTACACATAGAAATGATGTAGCTAACATTTAAATCAAGGTCCAGCTCCAAAGTCAGAGTCTTCCTTTCAGTGTTTTCTTTTATTTCATTATATTTTTATAAATGTTACAAATTTGCACTTATTTTAAATCAAGGACCTTATACAGTCTTATCACAGAAGATGCAACCCATCTTATTTCCTGTTTGTTAGAGTCAATCACCTTAGGTCTTCTGATTCCCCTCTTGCCTTTGAGGCAGTGTCTATGCCCAGGCTTGTGTTCTTCTCATTCATTAATCCCCCTAAACAAAGTAGTGGCTATTGCATTACCTCTCTTCTTTACTTTTGCCTATTTTTGAACTTAAAATAAGTGGTCATAGTGTATACTATGTGGGCCTGGCATTCTTTGCTTTATACAACAAGTCTTTGGTATATACCATTCCATTTACCAGTTGGGGCCCTCATTTGACACAATATGGAACTGAGCTATGTTGAGGCCATCAGTGTTGTTGATATTAAAAAGATGTCATTCAGTATATTGTTATGTTAGTAACTCATACACTCCAACCCAAATCCCCTCATGAGCAGAAATCCTTTTTTTTTTTTTCCTTTATGAGATAGGGTTTCTCTGTGTAGCCCTGGCTGTCCTGGAACTCATTCTGAAGTCCAGGCTGGCCTCAAACTCACAAAGATCTACCTGCCTCCACCTCCTAAGTGCTGGGATTAAAGGTGTGTCCCACCACCAATCAGTGAGCAGAAAGACTTTTGTCACTGAAAATACAAACCAAATAAGATGGACTTATTCTGCAGCTCAGTTTCCTGGTGTTTTATTTATTCTAGGAGGAGTTGCAGGCCAATTTGGACCTCATTCAAACCTACAGACTGCACATTGCTCAAGATATCAACCAAGAAAACCTCCAGCTCTTCCTGGGTTCCTATAATGGGTAGAGTTGTTTCTCATCCGTTCAGTTAACTGTGTAGTCCAGCTCTAAATCTGCTTGACATCTAAGGAAGCAGAGAGGAGAAATAATCTACTGTTATACTATTATTGCGTAATGCTATTGCCTGTGATGTTTGATAAAAGGGCTAGAAGAAAGATTTTTAAAAGTGCTTTAAAGAAGTAAACTGTGAATTCTAAAAACAGTTGTAGTTTCTAGGTTGTCTTAGGAAAAAAATAAACCCAAGTTACATATATTCAAAAAAAGCAAGTAATGTTGGGATTCAAAGGGAAGCAAGCATATATAGGAAGACAAGGGAGAGAACACCTTGGTTGATGCTGTTTGCTGATATCTTATCACAAAGCAAGCAGAGAAACATGCAGATGTAAGGCAACTCTCTTTTTCCTTGATTATTTCAAAATTCACTGTGCTATCTCTCCCTGTGAGAGTGTAGAGTGAGGAGAGCACTGATTCTTACCCTAGGAATAGTTTCTCCAAAGAAGGAATGTGCTGGGGAAAGGCTGCATGAGTCAGCTGCAAGTTTGAAGAGTTACACAGCCAGGAAGGCACAAGGCCAAGTTCTGAATCTGGTCTGGAGAGCTTTTCTATTTTTAATTGAAATAAAAAAGATAAAAGTCCTGTGCATAGCTATTAAAAGTAAAACTCTCTTCCCACATAAAAATGTGCCGTTCCCTCCTCCTAAGGGCTCATTCCTTCAGACCACTTAGAAAACTCAACTCAGACTAGCGGATTTCAGTAGCGCTGATGTTTGAGTCTTAAAGTTCTCCCCCTTTCTAGCATTCCACAAAATCCCTGTAACATGCAGGGTGCCATGGAATTGAAGCTCAGGAGGACAACTTAGGGCCCTTCCATCCCCGGGTGTGAAGAAAAGACAGGGTTCTAGACCTCCATATTCTTAATTACATATCCAGGAGACACATGAAGGGCCATGATTTTCCTGCAGATGATGCTGATTATGCTTTGCTTGTACAGACGCAGAGACTTGGAGATTGAAAGACCTATACTGGGCCAAAATGATAACAGATTGAAAACATTAAAGTAAGTGCTCAGTCTCCCCACTGAGTTGCCAACTATCTGCCTGTCATGGCTGATCCAGTGTTCAGCAATGTTTGCACTTCCTTGCTGGCTGACACCTCCTCTTCCACCTGTCCCTAGGTGTTCAACTTTACTGGTGGTAGGGGACAGTTCACCTGCTGTGGAGGCTGTGGTAAGTACATCCTGGTATAAGGAGGCTGGGTTTGCAGTGTAGTCATGTGTACATTTCAGGTTCACTGCTGGGACATGGGAACATGGCCACACTAGGTCATGTTGTGTCTGTTTGTGCCTACCAGGTTTTACTGTTACATGTTTTGAAAATCAGCTCTTCGGCAGTCTCCAGGTCTCATCGGATTGATCATTTTGGTTCTTGATGGCTCTGTGCTGGTGTCCACTCTGTGGCAGTTATTGTCAGATTTTTGCACTCAGCCTTTCACCTGGGGCAAGTTACCACCACAAATCCAGTGGATGGGAAAGCTGCCAAGGGCCTGTAACCTTTCCCTTGTGTTGACTTAAATAGAATGTTCATTTATATTTTTAAAAGTATAGTTTATTCAAATAGCTCTTTTCGTCTTGTTTCTACACTCCTCTTTTTAGAGAGGTTGGGTCTCATATGAAACTCCTGTAATCAGGGTTAGACTCAACTCCCTTGCCAGAGCCCCTTAGCCTCTGGCAGTAGGCACTTGCTAGATAGCCCTGGGATACCAAGGACAAAGCCCACAAGCGCCTGTCAGGATGGACACCTAATTTCGCTCACTAATTCAGCATCATTTTGAGGAGTGTCAGCTGGTATCTCTACTTGGGGACTGAGAAAATGCAAGGACAGGTCAGAGAGCTATGGGTGAGGCTGGGATGTAGCACAGGGCAGAGCATCAGCATGTGCATGGCCCTGGGTCCAGGCTCCAGCCCTTCTGGAACACACACAGCTCCTGTAACTGTGGTTAGTTAAACATGGAGACATTGTACATTATATGAATTACAAAGTAGTGAAGAAAGGAAACATGGAAGCTGATTTATTAGGAAATATTTATAGCTTTCTACTATGTTCTGAGCATTGTGACTAGCCATTAGATATCCATTTTAAAATAATACATATAGAATCATCGCATTTTCTATAATAAAAGATGCATTTGTTTATCATAACCTGCATTGTCATTCATAGAGCAGATTAATCTCTGATCTCGGTTCTAGACCATCTCCTGACTTTTAAAGGAGTTTTGTATACCTGCCCATGAGCAATCCCAAGATCCAAAGCTCCCCTGGATTTGTGATTCTTGCCTAGGTAACTTGAGCCACTCCATGACGAGTTCACTGCCTCTTCCTCATGCCACATGTGCCCCTGCTCTCTCCAGCCACTCCACCCTGTCACTTGAGAAACTATCTTACCTTCCACGGTCAGCTCGTCTGCCCTGAATTCACCTCTGTGCATCTTCATTTTATTCACACTGCTATAATGACACATACGCACTGCATGATCCTCCCTTCTCTACCTCTGGAAGTCTCCTGATGCCCACCTCTTCTTGTCTGTCTCTGAAAATCCCACTTGGCCTTCTGTGTGTTCATTCCACATAGCTGTAAGGTTTTTGAAGTTTTATGTGTATATTCTTAGAAAATGTGATAAGGGAAAGCTGTTTGATTAAGTGAACCATAAAATATTGACCTTCTAGAGCTGGAGGTATATGGCTCAGTGACAGGGCATATGCTCAGAGATTATCTTCCCAACCCATTTTCTCGTGGATAGAAGGGTTCAAGATCCTAAACATGTGCTAAGTCATCCTCCCTGATTTTGATGACCGTCACAGTGGAATGGTCACAGAAGAATTCAGCTTCCTGCTGGAGAGCCAGAGACCTTGAGGCAGAAGAGTCAATGGTTGGGGAGTGGCGGCCCTCCCCTCCAGGCAGGAGGGCTGGACAGGGAGGTGGAGACAGTGCTCAGGCCCAGCAGGCCCAGCTGGCCCAGCTGACAGGCCAGCTGTGCTGGGAAGACATGGAAAAGATCCCAACAGGACAGGGCCATGGTCCTGTTCACCTCTCAGAGAAGGGAGGTACCTTGCCCACATGTCATATTATCTTTAGATTCAGCATGCTGTTCGTTAAAGTCTAAAAACATCAGGAAAGGAAATGGCAGAATTTTAGATGAACTCTGAACCATCAGACAAAATGTACATCACACATGACACCTAATCTCTCTAGCTTAGAAGATCACCGGTGTGGTCATTCCAGCAATTTATAAAATTGTTTTCTTTTTCAGGTTGAATGTAATTCTCGCCTCGACCCTATAAATACAACTTTGCTAAAGGTAATGTGTTTTCTGTCACAGCTGGCCATTTATGATGCATGAGGTACATTTCAATTCTGTGTTCTAAGCATCATTGTATGAGTCTCTTCTTTCCACTCATGGCTGCCGTATTCTGTGTGTGTGTATGTACGTTTGTGGGTGTGGGTGTCTGTGTGTGTGTGTGTGTGTCCCTCTGTCTGAGAGAATAAGAAAAAATATTAATTATATTTATGTATTTATTGGGGGGAGACACAACACATGCCAAGGCACAACATGTGGGAGTTAGGGCAAGTTGCACAAGTCAGTTCTCTCCTTCCATCATGTGGGTCTCAGGAATGCCACTAAGGTCAGCAGGCTTGGCTGCAAGCACTTTATTCTCTAAGCCATCTCATCAGCCCAAAGAATATATTTTCTAAATTAGTCATATCTTGCCCACTGAAAAATAAACATGTAGTGAAATATTAGTGGCTTTTTTTCTGTATGTTTTTAGATCATAATATCAGAGGACTTCGAGGTCTGGGCATGGTGGTGCGTTTAATCCCAGCACTCAAGAGGCACGCGTGAATCTCTAGTGAGTTTGAAGCTAGCCTGAGATACATAGAGACAGCCTGTCTACAAAACAAACAAACAAAGCCTGGGATGGTAGCCTATGCTTATAATTCCAACCCATAGGAGGCTGAGGCAGGAAGGTTGCTATAAGTTTGAAGCCAGCCTGAGCTACATAGTGAGTTCCAGACTATCCTACATTACAAAACAAACAGGCAAATAAAGATTAGAAGATATTTATAGCCCTATGTCTGTTTTCCTCCATTTATGCCATAAATATTTTTCTATTCCACTAAGAATTAAGTGAACATACAAAATTACAAGAAATATAGTAATATTGAGAATGCTTTATATTCTGAATCCTTTTTTTTTGTTTTGTTTTTGTTTTTTGAGACAGGGTTTCTCTGTGTAACAGCCCCTGCTGTCCTAGAATTTACTATGTAGACCAGGCTGGCCTCGAACTCAGAGATTTTCCTGCCTCTGCCTCTCGATTGCTAGGATTAAAGGTATATGCCACCATGTTTGGCCCCTGTTTTATTTTTAAGTAAAGTTTTAAGAATATCCTAGTGATCAGGGATACATTTTTTCCCTTACGCTTGTTACAAGTTTCTAAATTATCCAGTCTCACCTTCATGAAGTATTCCCTAAGACAGAAGCTTTGTCCAGACAGGATGGTCTGCTCATGTATTTGGGGATTTGGGCTGCTGCTCTGTCTCCATCCACATGGCTCCTGCCTTCTTCCCTTTCTCTCTCAAGTGTGTGTGGAAGGGAAGCCCTGTCACCAGAAGCAATGTGTAACCCTCAACACACACATAGGCTTAGTGCTCTGGGTCTGCCAAACTCACAGTGCTCTGGACTCCAGATGATTGATGGGCTTCTCTAAATTATGAATATAAAATTTGTGGTTTCAGATTTGATTTTACAAAGTATAGTGGTGCATGCCTCATAAAACAGATCTGAGAGTTAAAAACATCGGGAGCTGAAGTTCATCCTCAGCTGTGTGGCAAGTTCAGGCTATACAAGACCCTATCTCACAAAACCATGGACCAGCTAGATGGTTCATCAAGTAAAGGCACTTACTGCAAGACTGACAACTGAGTTGATGGTAGACAATAACTGACTCCCACCCATTATCTTTGACCTCCACACACACATACTCCAGGCATGACATGCACACACACACATGCACACACAATACATTAATGCAACTTTTAAATTTTAATAAAAGCTACTAGGGGCTGGAACTTATTGGTTAAGAGTGCTTACTGTTCTTGAAGAGGATGCAAATTTGGTTCTCGGTACCCATGTCCCCCAGGCACACAAGTGCCTGTAACTCTAGCTTCAGAGGATATACATCTGACCTCTGTAGGCACCTGCTCTCATATGCACATAATTTTTTTTGAGACAAAGTTTCTCTATGTATCTTTGGCTGTTCTGGACTCCCTTTGTAAACCAAGCTGGCCTCAAATTCACAGGGATACAGAGATCCACCTGCCTCTGCCTCCTGAGTGCTGGGATTACAGGAGTGTACCATCGCACCTGGCCAAAGATTTATTTTTATTTTATTTTTCTTACTGTGTTTGTGTGTGCACATGCATGGTGGATGTGACCCTCCTAACAAGATGCTGAGAACCAAATTTGGGTCCCCTGGAAGAGTAGCAAGTGTTGTTAACCAGTGTGCCATCTCTCCAGAACACATACACATAGTATTTTGGGGGGATTTTAGGGTTTGTTTTTTTGGTTTGTTTTTTTTTTTTTTTTGCATATCTTTGTTTGTTTTTTGAAACAACGTCTCTAGCTGACCTGGACTTGCTATGTAGTAGACCAGGATTGCCTTGAACTCAGAGATCTGCCTGCTTCTGCCTCCTGTGTGCTGGGACCAAAGTTATGCACCACCATGCTCAACAATACACACAACACATGTTTAAAACAATTAAAATTTTAAAACAGTTAAAATATGAAAAACTCATTTGTCAAAGAATATTTATTTATTTATTTTAATTTTTTTTTTCAAGACTAGGTTTTTCTCTGTAGCTCCGGCTATCCTGGAACACAATCTATAGACCAGGCTGGACTCCAAATCAGAGATCTACCTGCCTCTGCCTCCCAAGTGCTGGGATTACAGGTGTGTGCCACCACTGCCCAGCAATAATATTTTTATATTAAGAAAGAAAAACTCCAATTAGTTTTCACTTCACTAGCCATGAAGGAGGTTTATTTCTGGGCACACACACCCGTCCACAATAGCCTAGAGCAGAGTAGACATTTCCTGTGGCAGACTGAACAAATTCTCAAAGCATCTGATGGATATCAATGCATGAAATAGTTTTCTTGGGCTAGGTGTGTACTTCAGAGGGAATCTAGCAATCATGTGTTTGATTTATTTTCATTTTGTTTTATTTCTTTTTAAATTGTTCTTTGACAATTTCAGGCATTCAGGCATTGTTTTGTTTTGTTATTGAGTTTTTTTGTTTGTTTCTTTGGTTTGTTTGTTTGTTTGTTTTTTGAGACAGAGTCTCTACATAGCCCTGGCCATACTGGAAGTTACTATGTAGACCAAGCCAAACTCACAGAGATCCATCTGCCTCTGCTTCCTCGTTCTGGGATTAAAGAAATGAATCAGCTCACCTGGCTCAGACATTTATAATATTTTTCATTACACTCATCTTTCTGCCCTTTTTTATGTCTCTCCCACACCCATGAGCCACCCTTCTGTCCCACCAAATCTCCATCCCATTTTCATGTCTTTTGTTTTGTTTTCACTTTGTAACCTACTGGGCTCAACCAGGACCACCAACATGAGCAGGGTATGGATCTATCCACTGGAGCTTAAGTCACCGAAGACAATGACTTCCTCTCCACCAGAAGCCCTCCACTACCTTTAGCTTCCCCAGGCAGGATAGGGCCCTATGACTCCTCCTTTGTTTTGTTTTTGTTGTTGCTGTTTTGTTGGGGGGGCTTGGTTTTTGTTTTTTTAAGAGACAGCAGCTCCCTATATTGACAAGGCTTGCCTGGGACTCACTATGTAACCTGAATTTGCCTTGCCCCAGATGTCCAGGCTCCCATTATAGGCATGTACAGCAATGTCTAAGCAGTGTTTTAGCTTCTAAACTTTGCAAAAATCCCAACTCACACTAGTTTGATATATTTTATATTTGTGAGATTAAATGGTTGTTTCTTGTGCTTGTTTTTCTCAAATTGTTTCTTCTTAACATCAGATTCTTATGCCTTCTGTGGCATTCCTCTGTCTTAGATAATGGCTCCTATTTAAATAAGGTTTAATTCTAGCAGTAAAACAAGGGATTGATATACCTTTAAATAATTTTTATGTGTATGAGTATTTTACATATATATGTATGTTTGTATGTATAAAATATATACCTATTACAGACCTATTCAGCCAGAACCTCTGAGATGTTATCCAACAATCAGGATTTAATAGGAGACTCTAGTACATTCTAGCAGAGCTCTAAGACTGCCCCATAAAAACCCTTTAAAAGTGAAGAGCAGCACCACTAGATCCAGCTGGGGGAGGTGAGGAGGGCCTGGATAGGTCTTCCTTCCTGGTGGCATCATATCCCTTCATCATGGAGTAAGGACAATAAAGAGATGAAGGGGATTAGAAAGCAGACTTGGTGCCCAAGCACTCAGTCTGAAATGGAGGACTGAGCAACATAGGAAACCCTGTCCCTGACCTCTTCTAGGGAAAGGGGCCTTACAAAGCATGAAGCACCGAGATATAAACTGGGAAAAATAAGTTTGTTCAGGTGCAGGCAGAGCCAGCATGAAAGTTGTAGCTGGCAAAGCTGTCAGCCCAACAAGAGGCATGAAAGCCTGGCCTAGTGTCCTTTGGATGAGCAGCACTGAATGTTTCTCTCAGGTTTTTGCCCAGTGGTGTTGCCAGCATCAAGACCACATAGAGGGCACTGACATGGCACAAAGGTGGATGCAGTTAAGCATCAAGGAACCTACAGTTCATTCCTGACCTCTTTGAGAGAACTTGGGATGTTGAGAGCATCCCCCTCCGTGGAGGTCCTGCTGACTTACTGTTCTTCCTCTTCTAGATGGCAGACTGTGGAGGACTGCCCCAAGTAGTTCAGGTAAGAAAGTGTTCAAGTAGTAATCACGTATACACTCATTGCTACCTTTCTACCCATGCAAAAATTAATGCCTTCTTTGTTTGTCCCCCAGCCTGGGAAGCTCACCGAGGCCTTCAAGTACTTTTTGCAGGGAATGGGCTACAGTGAGTACTGTGTGCTTTCTGATTATGGGTGACGGGGTAAGTTTAATATCTGGGGGACCACGATTCTCAGGACACAACCCATCTGTTAGTCAGACCTTAAGTGGAAAACCTCAAGTCTGGAGCGTTCATTCATCTGTGCATGTGCTTAAGTTAGCCTGACAGCTAACATATGTCCTCAGACTAAGAGGTGGGTTTGTTTGTTTTGATTTGATTTTTGAGACAGGGTTTCTCCATGTAGCCTTGGCTGTCCTGGAACTCAGTCTGTAGACCAGGCTGGCCTCAAACTCAGAGATCCGCCTGCCTCTGCCTTCCAAGTGCGGGAATTAAAGGTGTGCATCACCACACTTGTCTCTAAGAAGTGAATCATAGCATACTGAGGCTCAAGTGTGTTCAGTATGCTTACTAGGGCAACCAGTAAGCAGCATAGTCATAACTGAACCTTCGAAGTCTAACTCCAGGCCCACATCTTACCCACTGAAGCTTTGGCTGCCTTGGCCATGAATCAGAGCATATGGTGTATCTGAACCCAGCAAATTAAAGCTCCTGGCCCACAGAAACAAAGGAGAAACTCCAGGAGGAAAGGGCAATGTCCTTAGTGAAATCTGTTTTGCCAGAAGATGAGCTGGCAGTGTTTAGAGCACAACCACACATGTGCCCACATCATGTGCTGCTTTGTTGGGCTCTCATCTCTCAGACTCTGGAGCTTTCTCATTTGTCACAGAAACTCATACTTGCTTCTCTCAGGGGGAAATAGAGAAACATCTTTAACCCCAGTACAAAACTCTTTACCCAGTAGGCAGTTTTTCCATCTTTGATGTCCATTGGATGTTGACCATTGGTGGGCTGCCTCAGAATTTGGGCCCTGGGTTCAGAACTGTACCTGCCAGGAAGACCATGTGTGTCTTGTCTAGAGTGGCTATGTTGTCCCGTCTGTGAGCTGCTACCAACCGAGCCCACACACACAGCCCTCTGGCTCACCAGGAGAAAAAGTCCCCTCCTTACCTATTCTCATCCTTTCCCAAGAAAACACCTGATCATGCAGCCGACTTCTAATCCAGGGTAGGGTGGCTGTACAGAATGAGGGTGGAATAGCTTCATTTGTCTGTTTAGAGAAGTGGCATTAAAGGTGCCTAAGCATTGATGCTCTTCTCTGGGACCTTGAAAGAACTTTCATCCCTGGCTGAATATCCTGTCAGCATCTTCTAGGCAGCCAAGTTGTCACTTAGCCCTTGTGGGCCACTAACTTGCCTTTTCCTGTGTCCATCCTGCTTCCAGTCCCGTATGTGCAGCTCAGTCACCTCAGCAGCGAGTCAGGTACCTTCCTGTGCTGGCTATGCCCGCCTCCCAACCATGCTCTTCCTGCTGCATTGGCTGCCTGCAGCATGTCCGCGGTTTCCTGTACAGTGAGAGCCCGATAGAACAGGGCTCAGTGTGTTCTAAGAGTTTACCGTACAGATCAGGCCTGGCCCCTATACAAAAAGAGGATTCCATTGAGCTGCCCAGGCCTTCTGTCACCCTCAGCCAGGTAATAGCAGCAGGAGGGAGGGTCCCTCTTCCACCACCACCTGTTAGCTAATCCTTGAAGTGAGCCCTAGACAGGAATCAAAAAGGGCCTGCAGCCTTGACTCTAGGTAGAAATGGTAGCATCTGTGTCTAGAGACCACCACAGATATTGTATCTTTTGACCCCGGTGATGAAATGACAGCAGGGACAGTGAATGATGATCCAGAATAATAGGCAGTGAGTTCTCAAGAAAGGACCTATCCAGGATATGTTAAAGCTAAAAGGATCTTAGAGTCAAAGTAGTGACAGTAGCAAAAAAGGAGTATAAATTAAATAATCCCAGATTCTGTCCTCCCTCAACCCCTGACCCCAACAACCTGTACCTCATCCCTGTGTAGAGATCACCTCCAGAACACCTCCTCCCCCTTCTACCTATCCGTGTCTTCTCCCCAGAGGGCATCAGTAGCCTGTGGACACGGATGGTAGTCTTGTTGTATCGGGCTTGCACTGTGTTTGTGAAATGCCTCCCTACTTGTGTGGTTTGTTCTTTCTTTGGTCTAGTCTTGCATGCACTGCAGGTTTTGGTGACCAGTGTGTGTTCCCAAAGCCACCTTCCTAATCACTGTATGAATGGCGTGGGCACAGCTAAGAAGCTTCACTCTGCCCGTAGGGTTTCCCATCGTAGTGGAAACTGGGGAGAATCCAGATGCAGAGGATCAAAGCAGCCTTGCATACATTCCCTCACCTAGAGCAAATAGTGCCAAGTGGAGTACTTCTTGTGTCATCCTGGGCATCATCTTAGGTGGGCTGGGAAAGGTAGTCTTTGCGGCAGCTTGTAGATTATCTGAGCTTTACCAAGTCCCCCTCCTAATCTGTTGGTTCTTTGTTACAGTACCATCTGCCAGCATGACCCGGCTCACCCGATCACGAACCCACTCCACCTCAAGTAGCATTGGTTCTGGAGAAAGTCCCTTTAGCAGGTCTGTGACCAGCAATCAGTCAGATGGAACTCAAGAATCCTGTGAGTCCCCTGATGTCCTGGACAGACACCAGACCATGGAGGTGTCTTGCTAAGCAGATGCTCCTCCCTTGGACCATGCAAGTCCCTCCTCTTTGAAATGACCACTCCATAATAGAACATTTCATCCTGTCAGATGGCCTCCACTTTCACTCATGCATGGCCACAGAACCTTTCTCTAGTAGCCTGGATTTATCATTCTCTCCACACACCTTTTTGTATGTACCAAGAACCACACCCATGCCATTACTGTAACATTCCAACATCTTGAGCCGATCTGATCTCTCCATATCTTCTCTTGCCAGCCTTTCCCTGTGCTCCCTCAAATATGTATCTGACAAGATTCTTTGATTCCCAATTCCATGTGTGTGCGAGCACGAGTGTCTGTGTCTGTGTGCATAGTTCTGTGACTTTAGACATGCTTTTCTTGTAGCGCTTCTGCAAAGGGACTTGTTTGCATCCTCAGTGGCATTTTTAAGGGAAAGACACAGAGCAGATATCTGGTGGCTACAAGATTGAGTTTTGGTTCCACTTGGATAACAGTGTTTGCAGAGTGATTTCAGGAGAGAGCAGGTGGGAGACTGCAGTTACTGTGTGGGCCACTGATTGGCTGAGACCAGTAGAAGGGCTACCTGTTAACACAGAGGCAGGGTGGCAGTCACCTCCCCTGTCCACGTGGATTCATACCTATTGTCGTGTAAGCCAGAGGGGAGGAACTGAAGCCCTTGAATGATGTCTGGTACACTGTGGAGTTTTCTCCAAAGATCTGTCCTAAGCTCTAGTTTAGCTGAGGAAGATGGAAGCAAAGTGCCAGGCTCCAGTCTGCAGAGCGCAAGTGCTGTCCTTGTAGCAGCTGCTACCACTTAGCAGACACCCACGCACCTGCAGGAAGCACCTCCCAGGTCTGGATGGAGAGAGGTTCTCTGTCCCTCAGCTCCAGAAAAGGGGACAGTGTTATTTAAAGATGCCATCAACAATCTTAGTGGGGGAAAAGGAAGAACCATTAACACAGCATCATGATAAATAAGTGTAGCCTAGGTTTCAGCGGGCATAATGGAAGCCAAGTCACACTGAAGTGGAACCTATTTCTGGGGAAATCTTAAGCGTGCAGTGTCCCTTTATAGGAGGAAAGGGGACAATCTCAGGGCAGCCCTGTCCAGGTAGAAATATTCTCACCCCTCTGTCTGTCGTCAGTGAGGGGTCATACCAGCCAGGGAGACCCTTTGGAAAGGAAGCTGCCACACAGCAAGGACTCCTCTCTCAGAAGTATCCAGATGTGAGCCTAGCCAGGGTCATGTGGCTCTAAATCTGAGGAAGAGATTTTTCACACACTCCTTGCTTTCTGCTAAGACAAGAAAGGTGTCACTCGGCCAGAGTGTGACTTTTTACAGATTAAATAAAGCTGTATATGTCTCATTGTTACCTGGCTACTGGTGTTATTTCTCTAAAGCAACTCTGGAAGGGTTGGGGTGGGAATGAGTTCCTTTTACTGCTTCTGGACTGTGCATTTTCTTACCTGTGATTACTTCTCCCATTCAGTGACTCTTAATGTGTTTGAGGTCTCACAGCTGGTAAGGGCAGACCATGCTGAATTTACATCTACCAGACACATCCTGTTCCTCTCAAAACTCCCAAGAAACCTGCCAGTGCTGTTTTTGATGAGACGGAGCTAGAGTGTAAGGAAGCTCGTCCACATCATATGTCCCATCATCTCTGGAATTACTGCTCTTAACTATCATGTAATAACTTACAACCACTTTTCTGGTTTCCTCTTAAGATAGCAGGCTATACTTGTATAGACACTACTGAACTTATGTCTTCTATGAATAGTTTTAGGAGGCTACCATCTTGTAGAGGGTAGAAAGAATGTCCCACTCTGAGACTAGAAGTAGGCTTTG